>PVLA01004002.1:0-191000 GCA_004027455.1 Hydrochoerus hydrochaeris | reverse complement strand
CTGGAGCCAAGAAGTGACACTCAAAATAAGAACCAGAGCTCCCCTGAAAAGTACCACAGCCATCCCTAGTGATAATGAGATCCCAAGCTCCTCCGAAAATGAAAACCGTCAAGCGTGTGTCAGGAGACCAGCATGACCGGCTTCTCCTAGAGATTAAACAGCAAACACCATCCTCTCCAGAGCCAGGAAGGGATGCTCAGTGTAAGGACCAGAGCTCCCCCAAAGTGAGCCACAGCCATTCTCAGCAGCAGGGTCCCGAGCTCCTCCGACAATGATGGCTGAATCCATATCAGGGATGCTAACCATGACAAGCTCCTCCAGGAGAACCAACGGCTCCAAACAACATCACTTAGAAGAACCCACAATGCCACACTCTTCCTCTCCACATCTCCTTTTTTGCTGGCAACAGTCCTCAGGTGGGCCATCTACACTCAGCACCATGCTGATTTAATTCAGCTGGTGTTAAGTTGATCACCAGTTTTTAATCTATAACAGTAGACTTCACCAAAATAAGGAAAGAGAAAGTATGTAGACAAATTTTGTCAAAAAGGAGTAAGCTAATCCTAAAACAAAAGTTCTTCCTGGAATTGGAGAAACAGAAATACCTGCACTTGTAGCAATGTGAAGTGTGGCAGATGGTCATAAATATTATCAGAAATATAAATATACATTGTTAATGAATTTTATATTTTTAGAGGCAGCAACACTGATTACAAGTTGAATTGCACATTAAAATATACAACTATAAGGTTTTATTTTTATTGCATAAATAAGAATGCATTCTTTTTTTCCTCTTGAAATAATCTCTTCACTTTGTAAAGATACTTTACACTAATTCTAAAACTTATCATAGAGATAGTATTGATTCTTCAGTTAAAGTCATTGGGAAAGATATTTAATCCTTTCTTGGACAATTAGTATCTATGATCAATGCTAGAACATTGGTCTAGAATCCAGGTGTACTTAACAGTTTATTTCTTCTCAGGGAAGGTTTATATCCTGACTGCTTTGACAATATTGATGAAGTGGGAATAGGAGATTCAGTGTTAAGTAAGAAGTAATTAATAAATTCATCACACTGATTTTCCAGCTAATTGTCCACAGCAGCAAGGTAATTCTCCACATTGCTGCAATAATCAGCAAGGAGCTTGAAGCATGAATGTCTAAATCTATGCCCAAGAGAGCATTGAGGAACTGGTAGCTGATCTCAGCTGTGGAACAAGGGTGAAGGAAAGAGGAAAAGCAAATGCAGTGTCCTGTTTGGTCAGTCCAGGAAAAGGGGAAGAAGTTCATCAAAATGCAGGTGTCAGGCCAGCAATGATCATGTCTCTGTGCAAAGTATGTTCTCATTCATTCCCTGGTTGAGGGAGCATCATTGTGCCCTGGACTTGGCTTTTGCCCACTGGTACAGGTATTTGGAATGGGAAAGATCAGTACCCTTGAAGAGAAGGGCTGTGGAGATACTGCCAGATTCCTCAGGACAACACCCCAGCTTCCAAGCACAAGGCTGCTCCAGAAGGTATTTAAGAGCAAAGATTCACTAAATCCTACTTTGTCATTCATCTCTATCTTCTTCAAGAATATACTATTTCCATTTTAAAACATTGGAATTGCCAAGATTTCAAATCACGCTGAGGAGGCAACTCTGTAATTATACAAATATAGGGGTACCTAGTCTAGTGCTTTGTTTTCTAAGCTTTTTAATCTGTCATCTAGCAGCCACTTTGGGACTGGCATTAGAAAAATTTAGAGGAATAAATATTCTGTAGAGAACAGGAATGAGGAGCAATTTTTAATCGTTGCTTTTTTTTTTTTGGTACCAGGAATTGTATTCATGGCCTCGTGTTTGCGAGGCAGATGCTTATACCACTGAGCTAAAACCCAGTCCTAATTGTTGGGATTTTCAAAGTGCAAGCAGAAAGATTACATTAGAGTACATGTAGACTGAAGTTTATAAGAATTAATACAAGCACCCTAAGGGTGTGCATTATATATTTCTAGGTCTATCTTACCATTTGATCCAGAGCAAGTTCAACTTTTCCTTTGGCCCATCACCACAGCTTGATGTAAAGTGTGTCCTACATAGTTTCTGATATCAGTCTGGCTATGGAAGCAAGTACTTGTCAGGATACTAAACAAATGCAAGCCCTTATATGTGAGATGCTCTTGAAAAGCAAAATCTTCAAGGACATTGTCTATATTAGCTATCTCCACACACAATATGGTTAATAATTTTCTGTGCAGAATCATCTTGGAGCCAGCATCGATATTCTCTTTGGTATTCTGCTCAATACCTAAAAGAGCAAGCGACCAACAACTATTTGCATGTATTCAGAGCATTGCAACACTTCGAGAAGGAGCCCTGGACTTGACCCACAGCAATAAAATGTGCTGTGCTAACTTTATTCATGCTATCTCTTAAAGAATATCAGAATCATTTTTAGAAAACTACAGTCAATATTCACAACTTTGACAAAACCAGGAATATAATTCCTATAATGATGACTGCTATCAAGACAAGACTGGAAAACATGAATGACTGCCAAGATGTTCTCAATAAAACTGATACACAGCCCTTGAACATAATTACAACAGACAGAACAGAAATGGTCGTGTGATTCATCACACTAGATAAGGGTTGTCAGAATGACAACATTTTCATCATCCCCTTGGTCAGCGTTGATGACTTCTCAGGGAAATATTTTGATCAGATGTGTCATTGAGCTCATTAATGAATTGGAAATGGAAGTTAATTTTATTTTTAAAAAATGGAAATGAGCAGGAGAAAATAAAGCCTCAGTAATTCACTTTCAGCAGAGGAGTAAGTGTAACACAGTCATAAATCATTTGACCTTGGGGATGAATTCTCAGAAGTGTGTCAGTTGGTGAAGTCATCATTGTGTGAATATCACAGGATGTATGTTACACAAACCTACTTGGTAAATCTAGTCACTGCATAAAGCCTCATAATGCAATCAAATGATGTGGTAAACACAAGTATGCTAGGATGCCGCTGGAATAACATAGCAAAATGCTTTTCAGAAAGCTTGTCTTTTGTAGGTAGAAAGAGTACACTCTTAAAATGATGATTTAAAGTATAGAAGATTGTGCCCAATAGTATCCTCTCACATTCAGCAGTAACACACTGAGCTGTGATGGTTACACAGCTATGACATCTCTTAGCAACAGAACCATTATAATACGACACTGTCAGATATGCAGTTCATCCTTGACTGACACATTGTTATGTGTATATAATGGTGCAGATGCAGTGTGCACTGCCCCATCCATTTGGCCCATAGGCCAATTATGCCTGGATTTCCTAATCAGGTGATGGAAAGAATGCAATTCAGAAAAGTTATTCCTGCTCCCTATCTGGGGAAATCATAGCAGATTGCAAAGTGCCTGTAAAACTATCGTGATAAAAATGGAGTCCTCGCTTCAGAAACATCAAGGTATGTCCCCTCTGACTGGAATCCAAGCTTGTTGGCCTCTGATTACTGAGAGATCTTCTCTACAACATTGGGCTTTCCACTTGAGAACACCATTTCCTACCTGCTTCTCACTCCAGACTTCCAAATTCTGAGTAATAAATGTTGGTTTCTCCTTTTGAAACATGTTGGAGATTAGACATAGCCATCATTGCCTACATACTCCAGCATGGATCTACAATTTCATGCAACTTTAATCTAAGATGCTTTCATAGAGGGTCACAAAAGAAACCTGACCTGTGGTTCTTGGTCTCAGGAAAATCATGCTTGAAGTGTAGCAGGGACTTATGCAGGAAAAAAGACAGAGTTTATGGTTCCTTTTAATCTGCCCAAATCTGCTGTGCAAGATGGCATGCGAAGCCCACCTTCAGTCTTCAAAATTGAGGCTTTGAATTCCAAACATCATAGACCCAAAACCTGTGTATTTCCCTCCCTAGACCCTTTTCCATTTTGTGGAAACTTACTTTACATACACACTCATAATATGTCAGGTCACTAATTTTCAACTCGCAGTTTATGGAAAGGGACAATAAAAGCAGAAATATGGGGTATGAGTGCTAATCACTGGGGGAAGATAAGATTGTTAGTTACTGGAACATCAATAGCTACCAGTTGCAGGAGAAATGAAGATATAAATATAGATAGAGAAAAAGAAATCATAAAACCCAAAATTTTATTGTAACATAGTCTCATGGTGGCTGTTTGTGCTATCTTTATATCAAAAAGTCCAGTTAATTTGTTTCTGTACCCTGTGTGTAAGAAAGTACCAAATTATTAAAACAAACCTTATAGTGCTTTTCTGGATAACGGACAGATGAGGTGTGAAGAAGAAAATGATATTTACTGGGGTATAAGCAAAGGGATTAGTGTCAGGACGCTAAGCGAATTTCATTTTACTTCCCAGATCTGTTTCATTTGTGGGACTTCTGGGAGCACCATAATACTAAGGAATGCCAGAGTATATCCACTAAAAAATAAAGAGGACCGAAAGTGATTAATGATGTCTCTCATAAGTTTACAGATTTTGGTAAGAGTATGAATGTAGAAAGGGTTAGGAGGGGACCTTGTGCCTCGTATTTTCAATCTAAGGAAAGTGGTGCTGCAGGTCAAGTAATCAGAGAGACATTATTGACATTTAAAAATATATACAGTTAATTAGTAATATATTATTACTAGTTAAGAAAATTTTCTGCTTTTATAACTGAGATCCAATGGCCTCCTAGGATTTCCATTGAATTTGTAAAAATACAGACAGCATCAAATGGATGGAGAAATTCAACAGACTTCTACTTGGAATATTTTGATAGTAGTGTGATACACTGTTTAAACAAAGATAATCTTTTTATTTATATTTTATTTCTAATGCTAAAGCTAATGGTAAATTTTTAAATAATGAACTTTTATTACATTCTAAGTTAGGCCTTCAGGGGAACATTTAATAAAGTCAAGAGTCCTGGGAACTTCTCTTGCTATAGGTTACTAATTAGCTCTGTGATCTGGCACAAATCACAACGTTCTGCACCTCAATTTCAATAAACTGAGTTCTTCACCAGCTCAAATTACAATAAATTCATTCATTGAAAAATGCAAAAATCTATCTAATGGCATCAGTACATTAACATATTTACAGTATCTTATCACTCTTTAACTACCCAGCCACGTTCTGACTATAATCTTCTCAGAAGAGATGAAAAACCCGGTCATAAAGATAGGCAGGAGATGCCTCCCTTTCGGGGTAAGCAAAAACAAATTGCAAACAAACATTTTTCATCTGTTTTCATTACTAAGCTTGTCAAGACATTAATGTTTCTGAATTGAATTATTAAGAAATAAAATCTTATTTTTGAACCAAAAATCAAATAGAACTGCTTTTAAGTCTATTATTTTGGAGCAATTTACTATCAAACATCTTTATGCTATCTCAGAGCAGGTGTCTTTTCAGCACATTCTGGTCATGAAAACATCCAGATGGCCTCTGATGAGACCTGGTACTTCCAAGTCTTGTATTTGACCATGTGCTCAAGTGCAAACAAGAAGGAGTGAAATGGAGTGATTTGCTCATTGCACTTGCCACCAGATCCACAGTGTGGCTACAGTGAGCTGGAGAATCCTGATAGGGTTACCAGATACTTTGTAATTTGTCCATCCACCTATCAAAACATGTTGAACATGGTAATCAAGGAAAATTGATTTAATGGACAAATTAACAAAATTATAAATAAATGTGGCAGACTATGAAGAATAAACACATCTTTAGGTTCCATGGATATTTCATCCTTCACAGCTTATTACCCACCTATGAAATTCTAAGTCACAGTTTTAGTTAAGCAGGAATATCTTCACTTAAGGTACAAATCCAGTCATACTACTTTCTACATGTAACATGATAAGCTAAAAACACATGTTAAAAGTTTCTAAACAAATTCACTGTTAAATTAATTGCCTAAATAAAAACCACCACCACCACTGCCACCACCACCACCACAACAAAATCCACAAGCAAAGCAAAGAGAATTTTAATGAACTCAATACTTACAATAGTGAGGAATAATGAATATCTGTGCTACCGAATCCTCATCAATTATTTTGCTATTAATATTTAATCATAGGATTTAGAACATCTTGGTAGTCTACATAATAATATTGTAAGTGGACAATCACAACCTATTAGAATCATAGTAAATATTTCACAAGTACTTTGCTTTTTTCTCAGACGAGCATTATTTCCAGCTTTTTATTTTGCAGTTATAATGGAATGTGTTTAAAATGCAAACACACAGTATAGAAGATATTTGAACCAACACACATCCATGCTCACCCGCACTCATTATAAGCAATAATAGATACCTAAGTCTATACATAGGTATGTATTGTAGGAGGAAGAATTTCAGTCCCAGAAAAGGAATCACTTTTTTGGCTCCTGGAGATTGAGTTAGACCTTGCATGTGTTCCTATTCTAATAACACTGATACTATCAGGAATATGGTTCCGACCTCACTGCCTCAGACTTCCTGAGCATCTGTCTTCCCAAGTTTGGCTATGAGCTTTCTCACTTGTACACTGGAGTGCCTGGTAAAATTCACAGCACATTGAATCTGCCCTGTAAGTTATTCTTTAATGAATGAATGTTATTAAAAATGTGGAAAAGTGGTATAAAATTTGATTATAAAATCCACATAACCCCTCCTTTTTTTGACCACTAAAACATTTATTTCTATCCACTGTGAAAAGGAGAGACAATGATTCTGCATACACTGTTCATCAATATCACAGCAAAGATGTGCACAGCGCTTTCCCTTACAGCTTTATACATTTGAAAGACAAATAGTAGAAGTGCATTATTTTAAATTGGGCTTCAGTTTTAAATGATTTTACTTTCATCAACCTAATCAAAAATCAACCTTAAATTCATTTTTTAAAATATGCTAAAGTTGGTCTGTCACTAAATTAAGAAGTGGAGGCAAAATTTAAAAATTTAAAAGATATATTATGATATTTTTAAAATGCTAGAAATTTAGTGACTAAGATACTCTCTCAAGTGATGAATTAAGAACATTTAATAGTACGAATGTGATAGTAAACATTAATTTTATAGTCTAATGTAATTTTCCTTTGTCATGTTCAGTGGTCTGTGTTTTCAGTTATCACTTTCATGGATTGGGTCACATACTACTTACTGTAACTATCCTACTTTTTATTTTCTTTTTATCTTACTCCATAGAGAAAATAATCTGTTTGTATACACCTTGTTGCATACTTTCTATAAGTCATTCTTCAGAGACATAGCAATAAATTTATCCTTTAATGTATTCAATGCCTTAAATATCATCTTTTCTTCACACATCCCAAAGATACCAAACTTTATTTTATTGTACTTAGAATATAATTTCTACTCCATTGATCTATACTTATGTAGAAAACAATGAACTAAAGGTAAAAAGAATATAAACTATTTTCTAAATTGTATTTGGAGACACATAAAATTATAAAGATAATTCATTTGACATTTCTGAACTTATCTGTATATGTCTTGGCTCACTTTTTGGTGCTGTAAAAAAGTGTTTAAGACTAAGTGACATACAAAAAAATGTTTATTTGCCTGATGACTTTCATTTTGAGAGCTGGCGTATCCAAATGGCATAGTGCCAGCACCCAGGCTGAGTCCCAGGACTGAGTCACAGTGCAGTGGTGAAGTGGAAAGGAAACTAACTGGACACACAACAGACACATGCAGAGCAAGGAAACAAGAGGGTAGAAAGGGGCCAGGGTCATCCATTTGATCACAATCCACACTCACAGGAGCAAAACCACTCCTTCAGTACCAGACTCTCTCCTCAGTTGCTTCAGGAGTGTGTCCCTCTGATCTAACTGCCTTCTACTAAGCCCCACCTCTTAAAGGTTCCATTACCTCAAAACCACTCCACTTAGGACCAAGACACTTCGGACCATGGACCTCAGGCACACAAACCACATCCCAACCATAGTAGTACTCATATCAGAAGGTTATCTAATGAAAACCTAAGATGATGTGAAAATGAGTTTACTACTAGCAAATCTTTTCTAAGATTCTTACATTTTTCTAAGAAATAATTATATTCAAGAAAAGTTCTCAATATAGTCTTAAGTGAAAATTTACCAAAGTTTTAGATAAAATCTTAATACATTAAAAATTATTTAAAAATCCATGAGAATTAGGATGAACGTGTATATGTGAATGCACATGTACATATTCATACTCACACAAATATGGAAACTTCTCACACTAAATTTGCATGTATCTTACATTTCTAAATAAGATTCAAATCATCGAAGAGCTTAAATGCTTTATTTTACATAATCTTTATTGTCATTGTCATTGACACACTGACTTATTTAATGGCTTCATTATTTAATACATTGTTTCCCTTTTCAATTAAAAATATTGTTTGACAAACTACATGCACTTGTTATTCATAAACATAATATTTAATAAAATTGATACTGAATTATACACAAAAAAATCAGACTATAGTGATGAGTCAAGCAAAATTATCTTCCACAAATGCAACGAAATATTGAGTAAAATGACAAATATTTGAACAATTATTTGGCCTGCCAGTAACCAGCACAGGCCAAGAAAAGCAGCAAGCCATGTCCCCACATGCCTGTCCCTATCCAGGGTGTCTTGGTGTAGCCTCACAGGCCAGGACAAGAAGCAGACCTGAACCTGCATGCCTGCCACCATCAGGGAGGCCTTTGTGTAGCTGTGAAGGTTCATAACATCCTTCCCTGTGCCCTACAACCTCCATGGGATCCTAGGTTCAGAGAAATCCAGGTGCTTGGCTCATTTCCCTACATGACAAATGGACAGCCAGTGTAGGAAACACCTGGGACTCCACAACTAACTCATCTGGATGAACCCAGGAAGAGTTAAAACAAAGAAACAAAATACAATCTCAGACCTCCAGCCCCCACAGAACAAGTCCAGAAAACAAAAGAATGGAAGAAATCGGAAGTTGCACATCTGAAATATCTGATATGATAACAACTGAAGTAAAAAAAAAAAAAAAAAACTTTGTGAGGCTGGAAAAGAAAGCAGATCAGAAATAATATCTTAGGTAAAATAAGAAATGACAATCTTCATGAAAGAATTGCTGAGCAAATCTAAAAAATATAAATAAAAGAAAGAGAAAGAGCATAGGAAAATGATGAAAACCTTGAATGAACAGTATAGGAAAGAGTTAGAATGCATGAAACAGACTCAAAAAAAGAGCCAGGAAGTTAAACATTCCAATGAAAGCTGGCAAACTCGCTTGAACAAAACTGAAGACAGACTTTGAGACCCTAAAGATAGGATTGTACCTAGTGGTTGCAAAAGGAAAGATCTCTTAAAAACAACAAAGAACCAGGAAATAATAATTCAACAGATGCAAGATGATGCAAAGAAAAATAACATAAGTTGATAGGTATCAATAAAAAAGCAGGAGTCAACACAAATGACATAGAAAGACTATAGAAGTAATAGTAGAAAAATTCCCAAGTATGAGAAAAGAACCTGATATACAGATAAGTCAGACATATAGAACTCCCACTAGCCATAACTAAAATAAATCTACACCAAGACATTTAATAATCAAGATCCCAGAAATTCAGCACAAGACAGAATATTAAAAGCTGTTAGAGAAAAGAAACAGATCACCTCTTAGAAAACTCATCAGAATTACAGTAGAATTTTCAACACAAAATATCAAGTCAAGAAGAGCTTAGAATGAAGTATTTCAAGTCCTGAAAGAAAACAGCTTCCAACCCAGATTGATGTACCCTGAAAAACTTTTTAAATTAATGGAGAAATAAGATACTTCCATGACAAAAACAAATGAAAAAATTCATGACACCAAGCCACCCCTATGAAGAGTACTAAAAGACACTCTAAAAAGAGATAAAAATGACCACAACTCCAACAACAACAGAAAGAAATCAACAGGCAGAGAAAGCAACTAGAGAGAAAAAGTAGGGAATCAACAGCTGGAAAATAACATGGCAAAGACTAGCCAATACATATGCATCATAACCATTAATATAAATGACCTCAATTCACCAATAAAAAGAAACACAGGCAGAGTGGATGAAAAAATAAAATCCATCAATATTCTGTATACAAGAAATACATGTCACTCAAAAGGAAATTCATAGACTGAAAGTCAGAAAAGAAAAAACAATATTCCGTGTGATAGGAACCAAATAGCTTGCCCATCAACCAAATGAATAAGAAAGATATGACATTTTTATATAATGGAGTGCTACTCAGCTGTAAAGAAGCAAACTTTTGAGGCTTTGGTAGGTAAAATGGATGCCATCTGAGATCAGGTTTATGTGTGAAATGATTTGGACTCACAGGGGTGAACATCATGTTGCTTCCCTAGTAAAAAAGTGAAGGAGTTAGTGGGATCAAAAATGTACAACAGATATTGTGAAGGTGAAAGTGACAAAATGGCTAAAAAGGGAAGGAACAACAGGGATGGGGGAAAGGAGAAAAGAAAGAAAGCAGGGAAAATATGTGTGTGTGTGTGTGTGTGTGTGTGTGTGTGTGTGTGTCAGATAAACATACTACTAACCTCTATTAGCCCAACAAAAACTTCAGTTGATAATTTTTCATGCATATGTCTCTTAATCTGAAAAACTACATTGAAGACAATAGTATGCAACATATCAACCATTGTTAATACCCTATTATTCTGTTTTTGAAAATCTGAATCATTGGTTATATTCTTTATTCTTTCTTTGTTTTAAAGTAAAGTATTTGGTGAGTTCCAAAGAAGACTAGAAAGTCACTGACGTTTCATCTAGGAACAGAGCAGCTAAATCCTCATGATCAGAAAGTGACGCCATCAGTCTTCCCACTGTTATAGACACTGCATTTAAGCCTTGGTAATTGCAGTTTGAATGTCCAGATACAATAATTGATAAGTTAAAGTTATATGCATCATCAAAAGGATCTTGAAACATGTTGGAAACAGATTGCAAAACTATCTGAAAAGAAAACAGAAACCAAAACTCTTTGCTTAATTATTATGGAAAAGAATCCTAGCATATAAGTCTATAACATAATTAAGCATGAACTTTAAGTTATCTCTTTCACTGCAGAATACTAAGGCAAAAATGAAGGAAAAAAGCCAAAAGACTTTTCTAGATTGAGAAGCACACAGATAAGACCTATTGTTAGATGTTGATTTGTAGATAAATTAAAATGAAATAATATGAAAAATGTAATATGGATTAGAAATTACATGATGTTATGAATTCAGATATGGCATTGTATTTTAGAATGATATCCTTATATTTCAGATATGTAAGCTGAATATTTTGAGGGTTATACCTATAACACAAAGACAATTTGATTTGAAAAATAATCAAACCCACCAGAATAAAGCAAAAGAGGAAAGATGTGTTCATCTCAATATTTGCATTTAAAAAGTTTAGACTCAGAATTTAAAAAAACAAATTTTTAGCACAAATTAAGCATAGAACCAAGAAAAGAATCTTCCCACTTGGCAAGTTTAAATTTAATGGTAGAGTATTGTAAGTGCATTATTTAAGTCAAGGACATGGTAAAGACAACAGCTAGTTCATTAATGAGAAAAACAGATGAGGTATAATGAGACATAAGACATTGGTTTTGAAATTTATCAAGTCCACACTGCCCATGGAATCTTAGTGAGGGGCAAAATCCTCCACATTTTGTGCTAATTGTCACTAAAGAAAGCTTAAGCAGATCTGAGTAGAGAAGATGCTGGAAGCAACACATACTTTGCAACCTTTCATGACATATCTACCATCCAAGAGCTCTGGTAACTTAATGATACATAATGACACCAATCTCTGTGGATTGAGAATGTAAAACAAACCCTAAAATATACACTCTGTGAAAGCACAGAACTTAGGCATTTTTCCAAATCTCTATCCATCAAGAATGTGGTATGTATACTCTTTTGATGAATATTTGTTAAATCAATTAATAATAATATCAAATAAGGCACAATACAGATTCCAACAAATGGGATAATGTATGAAAAGTATTCAACAAAATGCTTGGTTTTCATAAGTATTAAAAAAAAACCCTTAGTTTTCACCATCTTATCCATATTTTTATCACTAGTATCATAATGATAAGCCAATCACTTCAATAATAGTTTCACATTTAAGAGGTACAATCACTATCCCAAACTTTGACCAGGGCTAGCAACATAGGACTTTCAGTGAGTTTTTAAAAAATGTTAGTTTCTGAGAAAAAAAAAAAATCTCTGAACGAATTCTAGGAGGGTGGATTTTCCTGAGTGTGATGAAATTATGGAGAACAGCAACAGATTGCAATCTGACAGTATGTTAGGCTCTGTATTTTAACATTATTTAACATTATTAATTCAGTTAATTATATATACTTTGCAATGTAATTGATGTTTGTATATATATATATATATATATATATATATATATATATATATATATTCAGATATATGTAAACAGATATATATATATATCTGGGAATTTTCCTCAGATAAAAATTTTGTAACATTTTGACTTTTTTACAGATGAACCATCATAACATTTGGGTAATACAGGTTTGGGCTATACAGGTTTTTGTCGAGTTTCTACTCTCAGTAATCATACTACTGTGTCTTCTTTCTAATTATTCTTTTGCATTACAGTGAACACAGTCACTAGTAACACAGTCAATAGTTTTAGTGTTATAAGGAGAAGCAAAGACACATACAGATTTATTTCTTTGAAATTAAGTTCTGTGACTATTAGGTTAGTAAGCCTGGTTACATGCAGAAGTATAGAAATTGGAATTTTATTTCTTTCCATCAAGGATATAAAAATATAATTTTATATATTTCCTTAATATAATATAATTTTATATAGTTCCTTAACTGAAAATTTTCCATTTCCTATGTAAATGCCATGTTTTAACATTATATATGAATGTCTTCTTCAAAGAAACACAGACAATTGTTATCTTTTTAAGACACATAGGTAATCCAATATGAGCAACTCAAAAAAATTTAAATTTCAATTTTGTTTCAAGCATGTATTTAGTGTGAATTATTGATAGTAATCTTTTCCATAACCTGTGGAATATAAAATAAAATAAGGAATACACTTTGACTAGTTTTCTAAGTCAATGGCAATAAAAAATCATGGCGATATTTATAGCAAAAAGAAAATAATCTCTAGCTTACATAAAGCACTTGCAAATGACTAGGCTTTAAAAATGTTTGTTACATAAATTATCTGGTTTAATCCACACATTCATACTATATGAAAGTGTTATCATAGTCACTTTGCAGATTAGGAAATGTAGGCATCAGACTTAGATGTTGAACTTTTCTCTAACCCCACAATGTTCTACCATGTGTCTGACACTATGATCATATTTTTTTATAACTTTCTCTAAGCAATAAATAGAGGTAAGTTCTTCCTCCTATATAGATTCAGAATGCAGATAAATAGATTATCAGGCCTCACAACCCTACCTGCATATGTCTCAGTGACTATCACATCAACATCAGTGAATTTAAAGTCTTATTGAAATCACATTAATCCTGACTGAGACAATGAGTGCATTGGAGCCTCAGATCCAATCCCACTCTCTTCTTGCCCTTCTGTTCTGTTCTCCCCGGTTTTTGCTAAGAATTGGAGCCAAGTTTAAATACATGGGTCAAACCTCCTTTATCCCCTTTCTCCGATGTCAGCTTTGCTCAAATATAAAAGAAATATCAACAGTACTTGATTTATACCCAAATAGTCTTCCTGCCTCTTCCATTGCCTTTTCAGGAAGGAGTTATGCCCTGATTAGTTTTTTTCTGGTGATACTTCTTGAATGCTGTCATATAATTGGGTGCCTCAGTTACAGGCTGCCTATCACGTCTCACTTCCATCTAGAAATGCTAGCACTAAACACAACCTGAAACTCATCTGACCTTTCTGCACATTCTGAATTTAGTGTCTGCCCCCCAAGTATCCCTCCCGTCTGGAGTCAAATTCCCTCCCTTGTTTGTTGTGTCTTTGGTCTTCAATCTCAGTTGTGCTAATCCTAGTCTTGACCTCCTCCATTCTACACAGTTTATATAATTATGTCACTTGCCTCTCATCTAAATATCTAACCATAGTCAGTCCTTCAATAACTAGTTCATATATTACAAAATAAATTGTCAAAAATTTGTGCAAAATGTTGGGGTCTTCAAAGACTAGTTAGAGCATTTTTCATTGCAATAAAAAGGAGAAAAGATATTGGAACATACAACATGTGGTACACATTGTCAATGATTGTGACAAGCAGAGATGACAGAAAAGGGCATGGAAGTAAAGGTAACAGACTTTGCAAACTACATGAGATGCAAAAAGTGAAAGTGTGTTCTCCAAATAAACAAACCAGCTTAGGCAGGGCAGCTCAGCACACCTCCAAAATCCCAGGAACTCAACAGGATGAGGCAAAAGGAATGCAAGTTCAAGCCCAGGTTGAGTGATTTAGCAGGATCTTGTCTCTGAAACAAAACAAAAAAGGGTAGGCAGAATGTCCATAATTTTTTTCAAAAGTGGAATAAACAAAAAAGGGGACAGAGCCAGGCATGGTGGTGCACTCCTGTAATCCCAGCATTTGGGAGGCTGAGGCAAGCTGATCAATGCAAGTTTGAGACCAGCCTGGGCTACAAAGTGAGCCTAAGGCCAGCCTGAACTGCCTAGCAAGACCTTGCCTCAAAAAAAAAAAAAAAAAAAAAAAAGGAGGACATGGGGCATAACACTGTGACAAATCACTTGCCTAGTATATTTCAGGACCTGGGTTTGAATCCCAGAATTGCAAGAAATAAAAACACTCAGTTTAGGTTGTCTTCGTGTCTTTATGGTACATGAGAAAATGTAATATGAGGCAAACCTAAAAGGCAGGGTTTTGAATAACAAAAAATGAGTTTGTTCAAAACATTTTAGGTTCACTCTCTCTCTCTCTCTCTCTCTTTCTCTCTCTCTCTCTCAAAAATTAGAACATGTAGATATTACAAATGGGAAATACATTTAGGAGGAGATTTCAACAAGACAAAAAAAAAGAAAGATAAAAATACCAGTTTGAATTAGACTGTCCGCAAGATAAGACAAAATGTATGGGAAAGACAGAGGAATGATTAAGTCTAAATTTCCTCCTTATATTTACCTTCCCTGTGGATCACCCTGGTCACTACTCCCACACTTCTGGTGGAATGCATATCCCTACTTTTCCCCAGTCCTTTGATCCTTTGAGAGTAGACACCTGGGTTCCCTTCCCCGCATAACCCTTAGCACACAAAAGTAAGTTTGGAACAATCAAGAAGTAATTTCATGAAGACTAGTCTGGTAGCTAATGTAAAAAAGTAAAATATAGATAATCTGATATATTAAATATAATTTATCTTTAGATTATGACTCATTAAAGAGAGATCAGCTGAACTTAAGTTTAACACAGATTATCAGAATCCACCAGAATTATGTATCTCAGCATGATCCAAGTCAAAGAAAGAGTCTAGAGTCTTAGAGAGCCCGCTATTTCCTTTCAGTTCTGGCTTTGTGCTTGAAGACCCATTTCATTTCCTGACCAATTTCACATGAGGAATGGTTTCATCCAGCTTACTCACTTGTCCATTGCTTTGTATTTCAACTTTTGGGGATAATTCTACAAAACTACACCATTAATAAACCCTACTTCAGTGCTACTCATAAGTGATTAACCATAAGTTATGCAGGAAAAACAAAAAAATGTTTTGTGCTTGCTAATTTCTGTGATGTAAATGTCATTATCTTGGCCAGTTTGAAGCTACTGATGTGAGTCACTGAATTAGGAGTCAGAGAGTTTCTACATAAGCTGTCCCCAGCAACTGCTGGTATTCATATATAACATTAACTAACATTTGTTAAGTTCTGACTAAATATCAACAAGACTACTATACAATAAACATACCTTTATTCTAATTTTCCAACAGTTGTCTAAAATCAGCACTTTTATTAAGTGTAGCAGTAAGAAGATTAATCCTCCAAAATTTACAAAACTAGTAAATCAAAGAGACAAAATTTGAATCCCATCATGTCATCTGACATTTAATCCACATGTACTTCTCTTATTTGGCAAATTCTAGTATTAGATTCAACTTTACCCAAGGATCTCCCTCCAAAGTAACTATCCTATACTTTTTTTCTGACAAGATAGAAATTAGTAACAAGTGATTGCTGACATGAGAAGGAATCCGTAATTAAAATAAATGTAATTTTACAAATACTGTAAATAAAAATGCAAATGAGTAGATAAGTAATTAGATAAGATGAGCGGGAAAATATATTTTATCCTGGGTGACTGGAAGAATTGAACAATCATTAAATATTTTCAAATTTTAAAAGTCATGAATATATATTTATGATTTACACAAGCAAGCTTGAAACAGGAGACAAAGATTCCCGGAAACCCTGATTCACACTGATAAACAATCTCTACTCACCTCGTTGCTTTCCAGGGTGCCATAGAAGAGCAAGCATTTCCACCAAGGGATTTTCCAGGGGACGTGGACTAGAACATAGGTCTGCTGAGAAAGGAGGTATGGAGTAGTGAGTGTAAAGCAACCTTGTCTATGGTGTCGGAAATGACTGTGTACATCTTTTTCTAATCCCACATTTACTGATGTGGTTGGGGAGTCTAAATTGACCATGATGTGAATCTTTTCTGCACAAGAGGCACAGCTACTAAAATTAGGGGTGTTCACCTGATATTTTTAAGACACTGAACTTGTGCCACTTGAAGAATCAGCAATACTTTCCTGAACTAACATCAGATAAGTAAGCATAAAGTAAATAATCAGGATTCCAAAAGGTGGGAACAGGAATGTAAGTTCCTGGATAAGTCCTGGCAAAGTAGAGGAAGTTCCAATACCGGAAGCAGGATGGAGGAGACAGTAGGCAGCGATGAGACAAAGTGGTGTTGACAATGGAGACGGATGAGGAGGTAGCTAACCTGAAGATCAGCCTTTGCGTTTGTTTTGGATCTACAGCAAGCAGGCTGAGGTGAGATGTGCCAAAAACAACCTGAGGTTCAGGGGAGGGTGTCTGCAATAAGTCAAAGGGGAGGATAAGAGCAGGCAGGGAGAACTCAGATTCT
The DNA here is from genome assembly GCA_004027455.1 of Hydrochoerus hydrochaeris. Taxonomy (NCBI): domain Eukaryota; kingdom Metazoa; phylum Chordata; class Mammalia; order Rodentia; family Hydrochaeridae; genus Hydrochoerus; species Hydrochoerus hydrochaeris. The sequence continues at coordinate 173,858 of PVLA01004002.1, read as the reverse complement.
GATGCTGATGTGTCACTTATGAAAGGAGAGAGGTAAGGGAAGCAGATTAGGGAGCAAATGATTAAGTCTATAGTGTGGTTTAATGAAAGCTGCAAACAGCCTAATGGATAATCTTTGCCCAAAGTCCTTCATGAGAGGAATTTACTATAGGTAAAGGCCAATTTAGTCTTTGACAGGGAAAAGCATGAGAGAAGGGGTGACACGAATGCAGTGATAGGTCTATCATGGCACCTGCCTACTTTGCCTTCTTGTATGAATCTCACAGAAAGTTAGCAGTGTATTCGTATGCACATAATAAAATGGAGAGTTTTCTTCCAGATGCAAGTTTTTCAAATTTCATAGCCCAGGTATAGTAAGTACTTGAGGTTTCCTAGGATATGTTTCTGACTCTTCAGATTCTGTCTCAATTCCAGGGTTCTCCTCTTGTATTTAACAAGAATTGCTCAGCGGCTTAGCTGTGGCCATTGTTCACAAGGTTACTTTGCCGGAGAGGATCAGTGTGTCTTTTTTTTGGTTTTTGGTTTTTAGGTGTCGGGGATCTAACACAGCGCCTTGCATGTACAAAGCAAGAGCTGTACCACTGAGCCACCTTCCAACAGTGTTTTCTAAATCACTGCTTTCCGCAGCGCGACACCTGGTGACACGTGCCCTGGAGCTTCTGAGGCATTGGTCAGTGTATTTTCTGGCCTTCACGTTGGGGTCACTGGAGACATTTCTGTATTTTTACTAACATCTTTCGTTTCATCTCTCCATAGTACAGTATTTAGTTTGAATTGTAAGGTAGTTCCATAAGATATATGACGCTTGTATATGGTTTTAGGGAGATGTAGACAGACTGGAGACACATGGAAATTTATTTTTAACATATTTTGATATTTATATTTAATGTTAGTACCTCATCTACCTAACACTTGTGATAAAGTATTTTCAAAGTGCAGAATTCCTCTCACTGGGCTCTGAAATAATAATTATTTTGTCACTATTGTTTTCCTAACAGCAAATGGGTACTTTTCCAATGTTTCTACATGGATAAGGAAAAGCATTTATTTTGTGTTTATAAATAGTTATAATTTGCAAAGTGAGCACCCAAAAGCAGTGTTAGAGAAAGAATCCCCCAGCAGATTTTAACTGAGGCACTTTTTTCTTTTACATGCTAAGGAGTCGTGCATCAAGATCAGTAAGAAAAGATAATAATTTAGTTCTTAATTACACCACTAAATATAGCAAAATAAATTTTTCTGTTAGAAAACATATAATTCAAATTAAAGATAAAATATAATTTTACCTTATGTCAGCATTGTATCCTGTGCATTTGGAATAAGAAAAAGGCCACTGTCACTATGTAGTTTTCCTTCAATGTAATTTTTGACAGTTCCAAAAATATATAAATTTTTATCTTAATCTTCCTCTATATTGCAATGATTTGGGCATATTATAGGAGAGCTCATACACCCACAAGATACCTGAAGAAGTAATCTCTTACCCCATTGAATTAACGTACCTTTTGAATTTTACTTGAGAATGAAATTGATCCTATTTTATGCTCTGGACATTTTAGATACACTTCAAAACATCTCTGTTTTCTAAAACCTGTATGAATTATTCAATTTTCTGCTAAGCCCTGTATGCACTGAGTCATAAAAGTATTTTCCTACCAATTCAGTCACCTGTTTGTAATTACTACTATCTTTCTATGTTTGTTTTCATGCTAAGGAATTATATAGTAATTTTAAAGTATATTTTTTGAAGAAAAGAAAAAGTGTATTTACAGTTTAGGGGTGTTGCTATATTTATTAATGTCCTAAAATTCTACTCAACTATTCTAGAAGAAAGAAGATATGATGTATAGTTTAGAGGGCTTGAAATGTATCACATTTCCAATTTATTCTATTCCAATATCATCTTATATAACATGGTTTTCTAACCTGAGATCCAAATGCCACAATTCAAGAGACAAGTGAAGCTTTTCTGGGTTATTTTCACTAACCTTCAATAAATACACATTATGTCATGTGCCACAAAGGATAGTGATGATTTACAATACCAAATAAAGAAAGAAAGCTTCAAATTGACATGAACAAATGACATTTCATCTTTAATCTTCATTACTTGCAAATGAAATGTGAGGGACCAGAAAAAGAGCCAAAAGCTGTATTTGTTTGCCAGTAGAACAATGAGTTGGAATTTATGAGACATTGTTAATTGAAGAGTCTATAGAGGTCTATATATGTCCAAATATTTGCAGAAATTTTGAATTACTTTTTAAATTTATTTTCAATTGTATAGAGCAGTAAAGAGAACAATGCAAAATCCTCCTATCAAAATAGGGTGAACTCACATGGCCAGTTAAGAAAAGTTAGCTAAAACTAAAAAACAATTTAAAATATATAGTAAAATTTTTCTAGCTAGGCATGGTGGCATATGCCTGTAATCACAGCATTTGAGAGGCTGAGGCAGGAAGATCGTCATGAATTCAAGGTCATGAATTTGAGGTCAGCCTGGGCTACATAGTGAGACGCTGCCTCAATTTTTTTTCTTTTAGATTAAAATAAATATATGTGCTTTTATTTGGACATTATTTAATTCAGGAAATAGTTCTCTGAATTGAGTTATTTTGTGTTTAGTGTGATATAGATATTTAAAAATATTGTCCATGAACTGTAGGTTCAATGAACATAAAACAATCTTATAATCATGCAATCCAAGTAAAAAACCCTTGGAAATTTGCAGAATATTTTCCCAATATCTTAAAGTAGTCTTTCTCTCTCCTAACCTGACCTTAATTATTTTAGCAAGTTACCATTATTGATTGTTTTCACAGGAGTCAAAATAAATTTTATGCAATAACAATTCTGTTAGTTATATTAATTCAGGATTTGTTCTAACAATATAATTAGAATAAAAATTACAAGGATCATACATGATTTTACCAATGCTCAGTAAACTGTTTGTACAATGGTTAGAAGCATAGAAGAATAGACACTAGAAAATGGTCTAACTGAACAGTCTACATAGCCCTGAGATGAGATTAAAAACAAAGTCACTATGTGTACCTATCATTTGGTCTTACTGAAAGAAAGGGGAAGCTGGTATGTCAGTTGAGTGAAAATGGATAAAAGATTTAAACCTAGCATAGAATATATATAAGTAAATAAGTCTACACAGCTTTCTGCCATCTTTATAAGAAAGTATTTGCTGTGTGTAATATGAAGTGTATAGGATAAAACAATCTTCAACAAAGTATCTTAGGTGATAGAATATATTAAGAACCAAGTTTCATAAAATAGGTGAAACAGAATTAAGTTTAAATCAACTTGAAGTTGAATATAATAATGAACATTAATTCTGTTTTATACTTAAATGATATGATTATCATAATATAGTACCTTTACTGATGAAAGTCTGATCATAATAACTTTGGTATTAATAGGATCTTCTGTACTAGCCATCAACAAAATGTTGAACATAAAATTATTCTTAAATCACATTTTGATATTAAAAATGTTCTAATGAATATTAACTCAAAGCACACTTTGTAATTCTGACAACAAAAATTTATTTGGAAAGAAGATGAGCAAAATTTTTAAAAATGTAACTAAACTTTAAGTGTAGAAAATTCATCCAAAATAATTTTACAAAATTTTCACTTCCAGAAGTTATGAACAATGAATCAGGACTTAGTAATAGTTGGGATGGAGGCCAGGTATATCTGACTCATTATGAGAAAAATACAAGTTTTATAAAAATTACTTTCACCTCTTTATAGCAGGTATACTTTTTGCTTAGGATTCTCATGTTCCCTGGCAATAAAAATGAGGAAGACAGTTTTAAAAATAACATGTTATACACACTTTAATGATAATTTGCAGGATTAAATTTACAAGGCCTACAAAAGAATTTTTCAAAACATACTTTCCTAATTATAAATAACAGTAATTTAGCTCTTAAAACTGGAAACATGTTTAATAATGGAATAAAATTGCAAAATATAAATTAGCACTTATAATTAAGTCTCTTTATTATGAAGTTATTTAAAATTATTATTTATTTGATATCATCAATATGGGAATATACTAAAATTTCTAAATATTAAAATTTAACAAACATTTAGTCCATGGTAATGCTTTGAAATACATTATACAGATTACTACAGAAATATAAGATATTTAAAACATAGTTACTCTTCTCAATTAGCTTATAATGTATATCATAGAGTAACATTTTTAAAAGTTGTTACCTGAATATAAGTTTAATGTTTGAAGCAAAGCAAATCCAAAGGTAAAACAAAAATTTCAGTGCAAAAATTGCACTTCTTAATTTGACAGGTAGTGGAGAAAGGCTTCATTCAATATCATTAATAAATTTTATCTTATTTAGCACTCTGTTATGTATTACAATAAATAAATCCATAACTTGTATTGCAAGGCTCACAAGATATTAAGGGATATACACAAACAATAAAACAGTGGGAGGAAGATAAAATATGGCAAATCTTTTTGAGAATGGTAACTAAAATAAAATGGGAGCACAACACAAAAAGTGCTCAGTTCCATAGAGTTGAGGCTGAATATTGTCATGGAAACTATGAAATAGGCCTGAAGAATATCGAGTCTAAACTAACAGATTTCCTATTGCAAAGTTCTGTGAAGCATATCCTGATAGATCGTTGGTTTTCCAGCAGTAAACTTTATGGAATGACTTTAATGACTCTCCCAGATTCAGTGATGTTTAGCTCCAGTACTTGTTCAGAGTCCTGAGAGATCAATTAAAATTTCTTTGGTAAAAGAAATCCTAATCTTATAATTAAACATTTTTTAAATATATTGTGGGAGAATGAGCAAAAAGAATCAAATATAATATGCTATCTTACTTGGTATTAAAAATATTTATTAAAATGTGTTTGTGATAGACACACATTTCCAGGCACTAAACACACCATAAGGTAATGAACAAAATGTCCCTTTTTTGGTTTTTCTATAATATAAGGTTATGGAGTTTTTCTTAATGACATAAACACAAAAGCACATGACATTGGGGTAATGAATTTTTTACATATTTCTTACATTTGGTTAAAAAATGAGAGTCACTAACATGTTTACTGTCTAGTTAGAGTCAGCTACATTAGTATGCATTGTTGCATTTGATTCTCATAACTTATCACATTCTCAACAAACACTAGCTGAGTGACTAAGTATTCTCAGGCAGAAGAATAAATTTTGACCCTTACTTCACATCATGTACAAAACTAATTTAAAAAAGAACAGAGACCTAAATGTTGAACACCTAAATTTTCTAAAACTACTAGCATAAAACATAGGTTTACATCATCTTGACTATGTATTAGATGATATTTTCTTAGATGTGATACTAAAAGCACAAGTCATGAAAGAAAAGTAAATTGAACTTTATCAAAATTAAAAATTTTGTACTTCAAAAGATACTTTCAAGAAAATGATAAGATGATCTACAAAATGGGATGACATATTTGCAAATTACATATTTGATAAATTACTTGTACCTTTTGTGTACAAAGAACTACTATAATTTCAGTAAGAGAAAGAAAAATAAAGCAACTTGAAATTGGAAAATAGAAAAAGATATTTCTCCAAAACCTATACATGTAGATCATATAAAAATGAAAAGATATGAATATTATTAGCAATTGGAAATGTAAACTCAAGATATTTCACATCTGAAAAGATGGCTATGATAAGACAATCCATAATAAAAAATATTGATGAAGATGTAAAAAATCAGACATCCTTATCTGCTGGTAAGAATGTAAAGTGGTGCAGTTATTGGGATTTTAAACTAGAGTGACCATATAATCCAGTAATTTCACACGGATATGCACCAAAGTAAAATGAAAACATGTAAACACAATAATTCAATTTGTATCAACTGATAAGTGGATAAATAAAATGCTACATATATATATATATGGTGGAGTATTGTTCACAAATAGAAAGGAATGAAGTACTGAAACCTGCAGCAGAGGAAACTTTTAACACATGCTACGTGAAAGAAACGAGACACAAGTGTCCATATTATATGATACCTTTGTTGGAAATGCACAAAAAGGTAAATCTGCTTAAAAGTTGTTTCTGGAGGGAGAACCTAATAATGTGTACAGGTTTTCTTTGTGGAATGACAAAAATAATCTAAAATTACGTTTGCATAACATTTTGAATGTATTTAAGTTAGTTTTATACTTTTAAAGTGTTATACAAAGTATCTAAATTAATAAAATAATGTAACAGAATGGAAGAAGATACGAAAACAGTCAAAAGAGTGTTGGAGTAATATATTAATATCAGACTAAGAATGAGGTAGGTGGGGGGTGAGGAGGGAAAGGGGAGTTAAAAAGAACTCAGATGTGTTACACACATGTACAGTTACCTAGGATGAGCATAATCACTGTGTACTCCAAAGTGTACTAATAAAAGCTATTTACAAAATATATTTTGAGAAAGCAACCATTGTTAGAGAAAACAAGGGACATTCATGACAAAATAATCAATTCCTCTGCAATTAAAAAAACTAACAGGCATGCATACTACATACCTGAAAACAGATTCTAAAATTATATGAAGAAGAAATTTACACAAAGAAAAGAACAAGAAGCAATTCTGTAATAATTAGAGACTCCAAAATACCAATTTAATATCTGATAGAACACACTGACAAAATATTTAGTAAGATTTAGACTACTTGAACATAATAAACTAACCTTAGTAATATCTGTAGGACATTACATCCAAAGATAAAATGTGCATGCTTTTTGACATGATATAATCTCCAGAATGTGCCAGAGCAATTTTCACTACATTTTAAAATATTGAAACGATATAAATTATGCACTATGACTATAGGCTATTGAAGTAGAAATAAATATAAATTCCTAAATATTTGGAAATTAATAAACCAAATTCTAAAATCCAGTGAGTAAAAGGATCCCAGGAATCCTTGATATTTGAATTGAATTCAGATGATTAGAAATTATGTTTTATTAAAATGCATGAGCTATAACCAAAACAGTTATTAAATGCAGGAGAGGAAATAACAAAATGTAAGTAAAGCATGTTAACTAAAAAATTATAAAAGCTTTAGAGTAAAATGAAGGAAACCCTAACTTGAACTTGAAAACTGATCAGGTATTGACAAACTTTTACTAGACTGACCAAGGAAAAATATTGAAGAAAAAATAGAGCAAAAATTAGAAGTGCAAGAAGAAATAACACCACCAACATTACAATTATAAAATTATGAGAAAATATTTTGATCAGTTTCATTCAATGATCTTAACAACATTCATGAAATGGATAAATTCTTAGGGTGAAATAATTCCTGAAGTTAAGAAGAATTAAAAATGTTTGAAACATATTATCACAAGAAAAGAAATTGAATGTATTACTAGTTTAAAATATTCTCATAAAAAAACCAGTATCAGATGGCTCACTGATGAATTAAAACAAAAAAAAATTAAAAATCAACCTTTTCAGGAAATGGAGAACACTGTCTCCAATTTATTCATGGTGACCAAGTGATATTGAAGCCAGAAAAAAAAAAATCACAAGTTAACTATAGGTCTAGTTCCCTCATTTATCAAAAATAAATTTCAACAAAAAAGAATTATATGTTGGCACAAGGTAGAAATTTTTTCATTGATACTGCATGAAGTTGTTTTAACCCTGAATATCAATTAATGCATGTCAGCATATTAACAGAAAGACAAAAATGTCTGATTGTTACAAAGTATGCATAAAAATAATTTAATAACCCATGATGTTTAAAAATGCTTAACAACCACAGACAAGATAATTTGATCAGCCTGCTAGGGAGAATTATGAAAAATTTACAGAGCATATATGTAACAATGGCAAATGATACACTTTTTCCCCAGCACCAAACATGTTTATGGCAGAATGTTTGCTTTCACTATTTTTACTTCACTATTTTTACTCCACTATTTTTGCTGTAATGAAGGCTCTAGCCATTATAATCAGGCATTTAAAAAAATAAAAAGAGAGCTGTCCATAGAAGTAACGAAATAAAACTATGACTATTCACAGAATTCATGATTTTTATGAAGAAAATTCAACAGAATCTACACAAAAGCTAAAAGAACAGTTCAAAAAGGTATAAACATAAGAGACTAATATGAAAATGAATTTCTATATACTAGTAATGCACAAAGAGAAGTTGAAATGAAACATAAAACTATTTCCATAGTGTCACAAAAATATAAAATACTTAGCCAGGCATGGTGGTACAAGTCTCTAATTCCAGCACTCAGGATGCTGAGGCAGGAGGATCGCCATGTGTTTGAGGCTAGCTTAAACTACATAGCAAGATTAAGATAATATAACAAAAGATCTCCATTCTTGAAACTGTAAATTTGCCTAAAACAGATTAAAGAAAATGTAAATAGATAAATATTCCCTTGCTGTACATGGGTAAGAAAAAGAAATATTGTTAAGATTAAAATTCTCAAAATGATCTTTAGATATAGTACAAGCATAACTATACAAAGGTGTGTATTTTTAGAGTAGTTATTAAGTTGTTTCTAAAATTCCTGTGGAAACACAAAGGACTGAGAAAAGCCCAAACGACTTGGAAATTATTTTAAAACTGGAGTCACCAAGACAGCATGCTTTGTACTCAGCACAGGTGAATATATTGATGGATTAGAAAAAGGGCATAAAAATAGGCCCACAGATATTAGTTCAACTCTTTTTTTTACAAAGGTTTATGCGCAATAAAGTGCAGAAAGAGACACTTCTGAGGCAAAAGGTAGTGGAACAATTAGACATCCTTTTTTGGCTAATTTTATTGGTACATCTTAGATACACATAGTGATCACAGTCACCATAGGGAGTTCATACCTGTACAAAATTTATCTCGATTCCTCTTTCTTTTTCCTCAATCCCTTCCCTTCCCTTCTACCCCTCTTCAGAGCCTTATTTACAAAAGCTTTGTTGCAGATTTGTTCCTTCTAGTCTCTTTTTCACTTTTCCTTCTTTTTCCACTCCCTCTCCCTAGCTCCCCTTCCTATTTGAACACTTCATTTCTATTTCTCAATGTCTAGCATGCATTTTGGTCCTTATTTATACTTTCAAGTTCTCACACCAAAGCAACTATGTGATATTTAAACATATGTGCCCAATTTATTTTACTTACTAGTACATTTTCAAGGTGCATCCATCTACCTAGAAATGTCTCAAGTTTATTCTTCCTTATACAAAAGTAGTATTCCACTATATAAAAATACCATATCTTCTTTATCCATTCATCCATTAATGGGCTTTTGAGCTGTTTCCAATATTTAGTTATTACAAAGTGTGCTATTATTAAACACATATGTATCCCTGAGATATGATGCTTTTAATTCTTTCAGGAAAATTCTAAGATGGAACCTTAGGTTTTAGTTTCTTTCTTTCTTTCTTTCTTTCTTTCTTTCTTTCTTTCTTTCTTTTTTTTTTTTTTTTTTTTTTTTTTTTTTTTTTTTTTTTTTTGTTGTTGTTGTTGTATCAGGGATCGAACTCATAACCTTGCACTTGTGAGGTAGGCGCTTAGGCCACTGAGCTAAATCCCCGGCCCTAGTTTTGGTTTTCTGAGAAATCCACACACTGATTTTCACAATGGTTTCCACTAGTCTACACTCTCACCAACAGTGGAGAAGGGTTCATGCACTAAACTAAGATTGAAATGAATCAGAGACATAAATATTCAAACAGAAACCCTACATCTATTGGGAGATGGAGCAGGCAAAGTCCAAAAACTACACATTTGTTGGTTTCATTTGCTGTGCAAAAGCTCTTTAATAAGATGAGATCCAAGTTATTATTATTTGTATGATTTCCTGTGGGACAGGAGTTTGTTCATAGTATCTTTGCCTAAACCTATATCTCCAAGAGTTCTTCTTGCTGTAGTTCTACCCTCTGTAGTTTTTGGACTTTACAAAAATTACAGGCTTTTCTTGAGCTAACTACTACCAGCTAGGTTGGTTATTTCTCCATGGAGTTAATGCCCTTAGGGCTTACCTTCTCTTCCTTGGTATTGGTCATGTTCATGATCATGTTGGTTGGTGGTCAGCACTTCTACTGCCCAATGCCAAGAAGAAACAAAATGAAAACTGAACCCAGAGCTGGCCAGCAGCAATAGCCAGAACATGGAATTAATAGGTGTGGAGTCGGCTAGAGGAAAACACTGTTCTGGCAAGTGTGTCTTGGTGTTTCCACGTCATCTCCTCTGTGGCTGAGGATCCCTGTGGTTGCAGGTGATTCACCATCTTGCCTCCACCATGTTTTCTCAGACAAACCTCATCTTACAATTATACATTTTAAAACTTCAGTAATTACTGATAGTAATTGCATACGTGTACACACACATGCACACAGGCAAACAATGTCATTCTGTCTCTTCTTTCTCAAATGTAAAATAAAGATAACAGTGAAAATCCCTTCAAAGAGCTGTGATAAGAGTTTATATAAATTATTAAGTAGATTTCCTCATGTATACTAAGTTTATGTAATAAAAACCTGATTACTATATGCCAGACATCTCTGCTCAGAGACATGGGACATTTATTAATTATCACAAATAATCACAGTAAGTTTTAAAAGTAGAACATCCATGACATGTGACAATTTCTTCCAAAATCTGATGAAAATTGACTAACGACATCATTCTGTTGTCAAAATGATGCATTTTTGCACCTAACAGTTTAATAGTTGTCTTCAAAAGGGACTCCCTTATGGTAGGCTAGAGATAGAGATGAGTCAGGAGTCATTTTTGAAAGATGTCATTTGTTTTATACTGTTTCACACAACAATTTTACTTTAAGGTTTTCAGTATTACTCTACCATAGTGATTGTGTGAAACACAGCCACCAGAGACAGTAATGGAGAGAGTGTGGGCTAGACAAAGACTCCCCTGAGAAGTTTGAACTTGGACTGGCAAGGACACAGAGCCAGCTCTTCATGATAAGAAATGAGGCCTAGTGTTTGTGGCTTTTATAGGTGTCTGGATTCAAAGTACTGGCATTAAGTCTAGCAGTGTGCTTGAAACCCTGCCCTGCTGCAAACGGCCAGCCCAGACACTGGAGGGTCTGATCATATTCCTATCTAACAAATAAATATCACACCTCAGCTTGACAGTTTCCACAACCTGGGGTGAACTGACAGAGGAGCCTCTGTACTTGAGGGATATGGGGACCTTCCTAACTTACAAGTCCAAAAGCTAACCGGAAACTATCACGACTTGTTAAATTCAAGACTGCAGATCCTGGAAAGAAATCATTCATTCAAAAAGGAGGAAATATTTTTGACTGTTTTTTTTTCCCTTCATTAGTTTTTGGGGGGGTTGATATTTTTGGGTTTTTTTTTTAAATTTTCCTCCTTTTATTTCTTTTTTATCTTCCTTTCTTTGTTCTTTAACTATCTGGGTTTTTTTTTCTTTTCTGTTACTTTTATCTGATTTTATTAATTTCTTAACAGGACCCTTCATCTCACCTTTCTCTCCTCTTTCTCATCTTTCATAGATTAATTTTTCTAATTTTACCATTTCTATTGTCTTGCATTCCACCCAGTCTACCTTTACTAGTATAATCATTAAGCTTTTTAATCTTTAGATAGCTAATTCAATTCCATTACTGTTGAATTCTTTTCTAAGGTTGGTGGAGGAATAGTTACTGCATGTCAATATTTGTTTTGTCTTAGTGTATAATGTATAATATATATATGTATAAATATACATGTATATCACTAAGACAAATCAAATGTTGTAGGTCCTTTATATGTTTAACAGTGGTACATTATTGGTGCTTATGGTATATCAATATTTACTGTGAATTTGATGATAGTATTGCTGATCTTGTTGCTATTCTCCAGACGAGATAGTTGGTGTTATTAATAGGATTTCCCCATATGCCAATATCTGGTTAGGTTTTATGTTATTAATAATGCCGTAACCCATTCTAGAAATCTAGGAGCTTCAGAAGTTATAGTGTATATTCCCACTCTAAAGTAACAGAAGTGGTTGAGTCTTGGGACAGAGACAAAAACCTATTGTTAGCCATTCCTAGAATGCATCATTGAACAGCACACACCAATTAAAGAGGTCTCTATACAAAAAATATCTTTCCACTACAATCAAACCATAAACTTCAACAAACACACAACAATAAAAATATGATGATAAGGCAGCAAAATGCATCTGAAAACACCCAGTTCCACCAAAACTGACCCAAGGAGCAGCAAGGGAGAGGAAATCGAAAGCCACACAACTGAATTATTCAAAAGGATAACACGTATGATAAAAAAATCACATCAATAGGGTGTTTGATGAGCTTAAAGAAGACATAACTAAGTAAAAATTAAAGTTAATAAACAAAATGGTCACAAAGTTCACAGAAGACATTAATCAAAAGCTAAAAAATAAAAAATTAAAAAATAAAAAGTAAAAGCTAGCAGAGATAAACAAAATGATACAAAATATGAATAACTAGTTTAGAGTCTATGAAAATGTGCCATAACTGGGAGCACAAAAATTGTATTGAAAGTATGAGGAGAAAAAGTAATCAATGTGTCGACACAGTGTTAGAACTAGAACTAGACCCAATGTAAGTAGTCAATTACTCAGAGACTCCTTAAAACAACAAAAAGAAAGAAGAAAAATGGATTCAACATCTACAAGATGGTATAAGACTAGCTGAAGATTAATTGAAGCTAGTAAAAATCAGAACATAGCATAAATGATAGCAAAAATCCCATCTACAGAAATAATAGCAGAAAACTTTCTAAATATGCGAAAAAACCTAAACATGCAGATAATTGAGACATATAACACCCCAAAAAACCATGATCAGAAAAAGAACTCCATTTTAAATCATTGTCAAAATCCAAGAATTCAACACCAAATATGTAAAGCTGTTACAAAAAAACAATGAATCATGTGTAACAGTAAATGCATTAAAACTACAGCAGACTTCTTAACACAAACCTTAAATGCCAAGCATGCTTGGAGCAAAGTGTTTCAAACCCTTAAAGAAAACAACTTCCAACCTGCAAAGCTATCTTTCATAATGAGTAGAGGAATGAGGTCTTTCCATGACAAAGAATACTTGAGAAATTCGTAACCACAAAATCAGCACTAAAAAATATTCTCAGGATGATCCTAGAATGCATGAAACCAACAATGCAAAAATGTCTAGTAGAAAGAATATACAAATCATTGTGAGTAGTTAACAAGAAAGGAAAAAAAGGAATCAGTGACAGAAACATAATGAAATTACAGGGATGCATAAAAAACTTTTACTAATAGCTCTCAATGTGAATGGTCTCAACTTCCCAAGTAAAACACACAGGTTGGTAGTATCGGTATCGATCAAGAAACAACATCAAATTATATGCTTTGTACCAGAAGAAAACATATAAACCTAAAAAAATTGAAGTACACAAAGCAGTATTCCAAGGAATGGGAACTTGGAACTAATGAGGAATAGATATTGAATATTCAGATAAAGTGTATTTTACACCAAAGCTAATCAGAAAAGGTAAAAGTCACTACCTACTAGCTAATGAAATGGTTCAACAGGAAGAGATGATAATTATAAAAAACATATGCACCAAACATCAGCACACTTACTTCATAAAACAAACATGATTCAATATAAAAAAATTAGGTAAACATAACACAATTATAGTAAGAGATCTCAATATCACACTGTCATAAATAGAAGAGTGAACTAGACAAAAATTCAACAAAAAATCATAGTTGAGCCAAATCTTCAAACAAATGGGCCTAACAAATATTTCCAGAGTGTTCCATCAACAGGAGAATATAAATTATCACCAGCACATGGAATTTCTTCCAAAATAGATCACATACTATCCAATAAAGCATGATCAAGTAAATACGAAAGAATTGAAATTATCCTATGTACAGACCATACAACAATGCAACTAGAACTTAGCAACAAAAGAAATCCAGGCATTATGTAAATTCATGAAAATGAAACAAAATACTCTTAAATAATTAGAGTCACAGAAGAAATCAAGGAGTAGTTAAACAATTCCTGGAATCAAATGGTAATATCAAGATAACATACATGTGGGACACAGTGAAAGCTGTCCTTCAAGGGAAACATACAGCTGTGAAAGCCCACACCAGAAAAAAAAAAAAGATAAAGAAAAATGTCCAAATAAATAACCTAATGGTAGACTTCAAAGTCCTAGATAAAAAAGAGCAATCTAAATCCAAACTTAGTACAAGGAAGGAAATTACAAAGATTAGACTAGACATTAATGAAATTGAGGCCAAAAAAATACAGTCACTGAATTAAAGAGCTGGTCCTATGGAAGAATAAGAAAAAAACCTTTAGCTAATATTATCAAAAAGAGAAAATAAAAACTCAAATCAATGCAATCAAAAATTAAAATTGGGAAGTCACAACGCACACTTTTGAAATCCAGATGATTACTAGCAATTATACCAAAAACCTGTAGTTAATAAATTGAGACATTCAGAATAAATGCACAGATTACTGGAGACATAAAAATTATCAATATTGAACTAAGAAAACAAACTCTGAATAATTCAATAACAAGCAAAGAAATTGAAGCAGTATAAAAACTATCAACTAAAGAGTTCAGAACTTTATTAATTCACTATGAATTACACAAAGTTCACAGACTCAATCCCAAACTCTTTTAATAAAATTGAAGGGGAAGAAGTACTCTCAGAGTAATTCTTGGAAGCTAATATTGCCCTAATTCCAAAGCCAGATAAGGATGAACCAAATAAGTCAGGTCAATCTCTTTAATGAGCATAGAAGTGAACATCAAAATACTGGCAAGTAGCATACAACAAATCATCAAAAAGATCATATGACCTGATCAAGTAGGCTTCATGCCAGGGATGTGAGGATGGTTCAACATGACAAAATCAATAATTGTACAGTAATGCATCACATAAAAAGAACTAAGGCCAAAATCACATGGTTATTTCAACAGGCACAAAAAGTCTTTGAAAAAATCCAATATCAATTCACAATAAAGGCCCTGAAGAAGGTAAATATAGAATGACCTTATTTCAACATAATAAAGGCCATTTATGGCCAACTTATTAACAAGATCATATTAAATGGGGAAAAGCTGTGAACTTTTCCTGTAAATTCAGGAATAAAACAAGCATGTCTACTATCACAACACCTATTCAGTATAGTTCTCAAAACATTAGCTATAGCTAACAGACAAAAGAAACAACTAAAAGTTACACATAAGAAAGGAAAAAGTCAAAATATCATTATTTGGAGATGACATAACCCTCTATATAAAAGAGTCCTAAAATTCCAGCAAAAGTCTCCTAAAATTAATTACAAAATTGAGTAGGGTAGCAGGATACAGATCAACACACAAAAATTAATAGTATTAGTGCATACCAATAATGAACTCACTGAGAAAGGAATGAAGAAAACACTACCATTCAGAATAGCATCAAGAAAGTTTAAATTCCTAGGAATGAACTAACCAAGGGTATAAAAGGCTTTCATAATAATAACTAAAATACTCTTGAAAGAGGACATCAAAAATGAAAAGATATTCCCTGCTCCTCAACAAGAACTAATAATATGAAAATGACAATACTTCAAAAACTTATATATGGATTTAATGCCATCCCAATCAAAACACAAATAGCATTCCTCACAGAACAAGTAAAAGCAAGCTTAAAATTCATATGGAACTAGAAGAGACACAGAATAGCAGAATTAACCCTGGTCAACAAAAACTAAGCAGGAGGAATCACAGTTTCAGACGTCAGCTTATGTTGCAGAGCTACACTGATTTTTTTTTTAAAAGTATGGTATTGGCAAAGAAAAATTGGGACTTTGAAATAGAATAGAGGATACAAAGACAAATCCAGGCACATTCAGCTCTCTGATCTTTGACAAAGGGGTCAAAAGTATACACAGCAGGAAAGAAAGGCTCTTTAACATGCAGTGCTTGACAAAATGACTATGTACATGCAAAAGTTTAATGAAAACCTATGTCTCTTACTATGTACTAAATTAAAATCAGAATGCATCAAAGATCTAAATATTAAAACAGAATAATTTATCAATGGAAATTAAAATAGGTAAAACCCTTCACTAGTATAGGCACAGGAAAAGACTTTGTGAAATGAGCCCCAATTGCATAAAAATATATCAAATATTAACAAATGAGATCAGATCATATTAAAAATCTTCTGCACAACATAGAAAACAACTAAGTGAAGAGACAACCTGTGATATGGAAAAAATGCCTCCTATGCCTCAGAGAAAGGAGAAATATCTAGAACATATAAAGAACTAAAAAAAATTAGAAACCCCCAAAATAAAATAGTCAAAAAATGGGCAACTGATATAGAAATGAAAGTAGTTAATAAACACTTAAAGAAATGTTCAACATCTCTGGTCACTAGGGAAATGCAAATTAAAACATTCATATTCCACTTTACTCTAGAAAGAAATCAAATAATTATCAAGAAATAAAATAATAACAAATGCTGATGAGGCTAAAAGGAACCAATTTTTGGTGGAAATGTTAACTAGTACAGCCATTATGGGAATCAGTATACAGATGCCTCAAAAAACTGCAATAGGAATTCCATTTGCCCCAGTTATTCCCTTCTAGGAATCTTCCTGAAAGAGAACACCTCATATCACAAGGATATATGCATACCCATGTTTTTAGCATCACAATTCATAATAGCTAAATCTTGAAGGCAGCCTGTCCATCAAAAGGTGAATGGATAAAAAATTGGTGATTTATACACAATGGATTAAAACTCTAACAAAAAGAAAGATAAATTCAAGTCATTTGTGAGAAAACTGATGAACCTTGAGATCACAGTTTTAGGTGAAATAAATCAGACACAAACACTTAAATATCACAAGGCTCCCCTTTTATGAGAAACTCAAAATGTAAATAAAGATAGCTACTAGAAAATAAAGAGATCATTTATAAAAGGAGAGGACCAAGAGATGAAGGGAGGCAAGAGGGAGGGGATGGAAAGGACATGAGCAAAGGACCAAGATGTGCTATGTGCGTGTACCAACGCTGCACAAAACGTGTAATAATTACATTGGCACACATATAATAGTAACAAATAAATTTTTTTAAAAATAAAATGAAGTCTTTCTGATGTCCAGTATTACAGCACGGTCTCTGTAGGGAATCTTACTCCCCTTCTCAGCTTCTGGTAATCATTTTTCTAATCTCAACTTGTATGAGATAAATAATTTCAGATTCCACATGAATGAAATCAGTCAGTTCAGTATTTGACTTTCGGTGCTTATTTCACTTAACATAATGTCCTCTAGGCTCATCCAGAAGATCATAAATGATAGGATCTCATCCATTTTTACAGATAAGTAGTATTTCATTGTGTATATGTACCACATTTTCTTTACCCATTCAACAATTGATGGACATTATGGTTGATTTCACATCTTCACTATTGTGAATAATGTTGCAATAAACATGAGAATACAACTGCCCTTTTTGATGTACTGATTTCATTTCTTTTGGATACATACACAGTAGTAAAATCATTATTTTTAACTTTTAGAATAACTTCCACATTGTTTTACATAAGGGCTATACTAACTGACACTGTCAGCAGCAATATATGAAGTTTCCTTTTTCTCCATATGCATAGAACTACTTCTTGATAATAACCATTCTAACTACAGTGAGGTAATATCTCACAGTTTCAATTTTCATTTTTCCAATGAATAGTGGCGTAAAACATTTTCTTATATACCTTGCAGCCATTTGTATGTCTTTTTGGAGAAACATACATTCAAGTGTTTATTGTATCTGCAAATATTTATTGTATCTGTTAGAAAAATAAACATTGGATGTGTAAGTTTCACCAGCTCAATGTACTTGATGAAATACTACTTTACAGTAGATAGTTTTTGATGTCTGTGCTTCCTAATTTAGTATTTTATACAAAAAATTCCATATTATCTTATGTATATATTTCATTCACTTTTATTGTGATATATTATCTATAGATACAGGACGATTTATTCATTCTAATGTTGATGAACTGTTTGTATCTTAGTTACTTTTCTCATTGCTGAAACAAAATACCCAACACCTACAAATTAAGGGAGGAATGGTTTATTTAGCTCAATTTGTAGAAGTTTCAGTCTATCATCAACTGGCTCCCAGGGAGAGTGTCACAGCAGAAAAGCTTTGTAGAGGAGAAATGTTCATGGCAGGTAGAAGGCAGAAAAGCAAGCAAGGGACAAACACAGCTCATCCTATCCCTTACATTTTATCCAGGCTACTTAGGGCAGATAGCAGTCACACTCTTAATCCTTATCCCTTTAATTATAGCATTATACCATGAATCAAACTGAGTGTCATACACTCTAAATACAGCTACCTCTGAAAAATACCCACCTATGAACACAGAGGTTTTGGGGAGGAACATTTAGACACAGTCCATAACAGCTTGATAATTTTTAGTGTGAAGCTGTTATGATAATACTTGTCGGACTATATTTACCCTTTCCAACTGTATATATGTATAAATATTTCTTCTGGTTTTCATGCAAGTCTAACATTGCTGACTCATAAATTATGCATATGTTCAGCTTTACAAAATTCTTACAAACCATTTTAAGTTAATCTAACAGTTTTATTTCACAAATAATATTTTCCACATCCTCATTAACACTACAACCCACTTAAAATTGATTTATCCAAATGGCACACTAAAAATCTTACATTTTTCTCATATGTATATTGCTCTAGTTTATTTTGCACTGCTATAACAAAATAACTGAGCCTGGCTACCTCGTACATGAAAATGGTTTATGTTGTTTACAGTTCTGGAGATCTAACAGCATGACATCAATATTAGCTTTTGGTAAAGGCCTCACGAAAAAAGGAATGAAAGAGCAAAAAAGAAGGGTCAAATACTAGAAGAAACAAGAGAAAAAACCCTGAAACACTTTGTAACAACCCAGTCTCACCCAGTCCAGTCAGTCCCATGAGGCAAGCATCAGTACGTTTTGAGAGAAATGCCCCTGAGATCTAATTATCTCTTAAAGGCCCCCGAATCTCAATACTGTTGCATTGGAGACCATTGCAGCAAATGAAAAGGGAAAAACCATTTCTGATCATACTAGATAATCTAACTGACACTGCACCATATTATAAAATCTCTTACTTCCTCTATTGTACATGTTTTTCATTAACAAAATCTCTAAATATGTATAAAACTGTCATTCAACTCTATTTTATTGGTATATTTTCCTATCAACATCGCATTAACTAGTATAGCTTTGTAATATGTTTTAATACCTTAAGGTTTTCCAATTTAGTTTTTCAAGTGTATTGGGCATTTTTATGTATTTATATTTTAATGATTATTATTTGCCATTCTCTAATATTTTAATTTCAAATAGATTAAAACTACAGATAAATCTGAAATAATGAAAAAATTTGTAATATAGATTCTTTTTATGAATTTAGACTTTGTCTCATCATTCAAGGTTTCATAATATCTCATAACAATGTTTTATTATTTTTATCAGATGGGGCTATGGTAGAAAGAATCCAATGACCTTTACCTATATACAATCTCCATAACTTGAATATGGGGAAAATCTGTATATATGACAAAATAAAATCCCCTTAGTTATATTTTATGATGGCATGAATATTACTGATGCAATTAAAATCCCAAATTTATTGACCTTAGTAGAATATCATAGGTAGAATTGACCTAATCAGTCCCTAAAACACATTTTTAAATCTGGAAGTCAGACAAAGAGAAAGTCAGAGTCAAAGTAGGAGTATAAAAAACACATTGTTGCTGGTTTGAGTTTTCAACCAGACCATGTGGCAAGATATGTGCACAGCCTATTGGAGCTGAAAATGTACACTCCAACCAACACTGCCAGCAAAGGAATGGAAACCTCAGATCTAGAACCATAACAAACTAAATTCTATTAAAAAGAACTGGATTAAAGTGAGATTTTCCCCATATCCCATGTAACTTCCATCTTGATTATGGCTTTGTTGATATTTTAGCAAAAAGCAGCCATGTGTGACCAGTGTTCAACTAAACTGAAAGTAAATAAATCTGTGTTGCTCTGAGTATATAATGTGTAGTAATTTATTACAGGAAAACGTAAAGCTCATACAAGACTTTTGAGCACATACCATTAGATTTAATACTAGTTATTTTATGTTTCTGATTATATTTGTAATGTTTTTAAATCTTTGTTTTCTGTAAGTTTACTCCTGGAATTTAGAAATTATAGTGGATTAATTTAAGGTCAATTTGTAGCACTCAGCGGAACCGTGTCAGCGTGGCGCTGGATGTGGAAGGCTCACCTGAAATTCTTGACAACAGCCTAAAAGGAGCACTGGAAGGGAAGATGGTGTGTGTTGATTCTCCAGGAAAAGCTTGTCACACTAGCTTTCCTGATATGAACTCTGCTATTATCATCGTCAGAGGTGCTTGGGTCCTCACTGTAGCTGAGGACCACAGTGGGTTCTCTTTGGGGGAGCTCTGGTCCTTACCTTGAGCATTGCTTCCTGGTTCCAGTGCAGATACCTCAGCCTGCTGGCACAAATCCTTTACCCTGCTGGCACAGACTGTCCGATTTCCACTCCTGCTTTTGGACCTCCCCAGTACAGTTTTGTGAGACATTGGCATGGCCTTTAGGCCACCAGCTGTACTCATGGAAGACATTGCCTGGCTCTAGGTCTTTAACTGGGTCTTTGGGTCTCTGGTGTATGGACAGATCTCTAGCACTCTCCTTCATTTGACTTTTTTGGGGGTGAATATTATAAAATAGTCCCAAAAATTGTGTGTCCTGTATTAAATCTATTCCCTTGCAAGCCATCACTGCAACAGAGATATATTGGTTTTTATATAATTATATTGTCTAGTGACATTCTTGAATTTCCTTATGTACATTAATAAATTAACTGTCAATTTAGGGAGATTTTTATACACACATTCATATCATTAATGAATAATGCTATAGGTTGTATGAATGTCCCCCAAAAGTCTTTGTGTAAAAATTTGGTCCCTTGGGTGGTGGTAGTGGGGATGCTGTGGATCTTTAAAAAGTGGAGACTTAGATCAAAGGGGATTTCTGGGTCTTGGTTTCCTGTTACTGTCTTTTGTTCTCAGGTTTGAGATGCAAGTACATACTTTCATTATGTACTCTTCCTAGAAACTCAGAACAATGAGGTCACGTGATCTTGGATTTGAATGTAAAGCCTTCTTCATAAATATCCTATGTGAGGCATTTTGTTGTAGCGATAAAAACCAATATTATGAATATCAACAAATTTGTTGCAAATTTATATACCTTTTTCTAGCATTGTTGTCCTGGACAAAAACAAGTAATTTGGCAATAGGGGGCCTTTCAATATTCATTATCTTACAGGAGTGCATTCCAATAATTTAGCATTAAGCATGAAGTTTATTGTAAATTTTGTCCTGATATCTTCTATTAGAAGGAAGCTTCCTTCTGGTCCTATTTTGCTAAGATATTTTATATCTATCATTCAATGTTGAAATGTTCAAATATTTTTTCTGTGACGATCTTAATGATCAAATATTTCCCCATTTACTTTTGATGTGATGAATTGCACTGGCTGATTTTCAAATGTTAAAGAACTATTTAATTTCTGAGGAACACTATAACTTGCATTTAATATTGTTTCAGAGATTCTCAAGATGAAATTAAAGGCTGGGAGAGGCAATTTAGTGATTTAAGGAGGCCATGCCTCAAAATAAACTATTAAAGAGGCTGGAATGTAGCTCAAGTGTGTTTGGACCAGGGTTCAATCTTGAGTAACACACATACACATGAACGTGAGCACACACACACATGCACACACACACACACACACACACACACACCCTGACAAACACAAAATGTAGCTCTTAATTTTGAGAATTTAATCCTGTCTTTCTCTCCCTCTTTTTTTGCCTTTTCTTTTCGCTCTCTCCCTACCTATTATTAACTGTTTTAAAATTCTTATTATTTCATGATGCATGTTTCTATTTCAAAGAAATTCTTGGTCATTATCTCTCCAATTATTTTTTCATTATCACACTTCATTTCTGGTTCTACGGTTGTCCCTTTATTAACCTTTGTAATGTGTTTTATATAGCTCTTATTATCTTTTTCACATTTTCTACTTTTTTATTTACTTGTACTTTTTTTCTCCTCAGTCTGAATATTTTCTATTAACCTGGCTTCCAGTTTATTAATCATCTTTGACATTATGTTTGATCTTCTAGTCAAATTTAGCTATTAAATTGCCAACTTTAGTTTCTACATTCCTCAGTTCTATATTTTTCCTTGATTATTTTCCTTTTAATTGTTTATTGGTACAGATTTGTAATACAACATGATTACTTTTATTATGAGAGTTGCTTCATAATGCATCTTAATTCTTGTTATTTTCCAGGTGTCTGGATTGCAGGTACCAGAAAGGTTACGTTTTCCTGCTGATTACTACTCTGGCATTGTGGTTTTCTCTACTTTATTATTTTCATAGGTTGCATTCAGTGCTGAAATTCTGAATATACCCATTTATGTTTTTATAATATAACTGCAGTTATTTTAGTCTGCTTTCAAAGCTTCCAGTACAAAAACTCTGGGTTTTCTTGATTTTTGATCATTATACATGTAATCTTTTATACATGTAAAAGAATACTGTATATATATATATATATATATATATATATATATATATATATATTAATGTGTGATTCAATGCTCAGCATTTTGAAGAAACAAGTGTAATGAGTTTTTAAATTACACGTCTTTGAGGGCAAGTTTACTTTTAGCTTTGCATTTATTTCTGTTCTAAAACTCTAGATGGGTTAACTCAGTGTTTAGTTTCTAGGTTATTACAAACTATACCTTTCATTTCCACTTTCATTTCCACTTTTGTCTCCTGACTCCCATGGGATCTCAGAAATGGCTGTTTAGTTTTTCAACCTCTTAGTTACATTATTTTTCGGCTTTTCTGACTGTGGGCAACCACTCGTAAAATGGAAAAAAAAAATCTCATTGTAAAAGTATTGTTGAAAAACCAGCACACTATTCCAGGTTTCTCCCCAGTCTTAAATGTTGGCCCTCCGAATCTTTATAACCTAGGTATATACCTGATCCGTAAAAATTTTTTCCAGGCTTTATCAAATGAAGTGCTTATCTAATGTAAGTTAATTCCAGGCCCATAGTACAATTCTCCATTTAAAATTGGGACACTTCTTTCCAGAAATTCTCCCCATCTTACATAATTGGTGTCTCCTGTGATTCTCTCCCTAATGTCTCTGCACCATCCACATGACTCTGTGAGAGACTATGTCTATCTAGGACTTTAATAACCACCTCAATGCATATCACTTTCCAATATCTAACTTTACTTCAAAGTTGTTTCAAACATTAAACATGTAAATCCAATTACCCAGTGGGAAGATTCCACTTAGACATACCAACTATGCCTCAAAATTTATATATTCAATTTTAATCTCATATTTTCTTTCAAAATCATGAATCAATTTCCATAATATACCAATGTCTCTCCTTTTATTTCTCTACTTGCCCTGATTGATACAATCTATAATATAGTACTTATATTACAATATATCTGAGAGTTACTAGTGAAATACAAATATATTATAATCTCAATGTAAAGTACATGGAGATGTATTATTTTCTGCTTTGTTTTTGTATGCTTGTGTCAATTAGCAACTATATCTTTATGTTTTAAGGACCCTTTATGGCAGGTCCCTCTTTAAAATATAGATGTTGGTTTTTATTTTTAATTATTTTTTAAACTACTGTGCCTCTCTTTTTCAGGTGACACCAAATCAGTGATAGTAGCTACCTAGAAAGTACTTGGATGATCAGTATTTATAGCTCAGTAAGATCTTCAAGGTCAAGATCTATGCATTTCTGTGTACCAAGAACCAAGCTGAATGTAGCAGCTCAGTGAATAATTTGTCCAAAAGAACTAACTCACTGACAACTGGCAGGCTGATCCCAGGTGTACACTATAATGGACAGTCAGACAGGTCTATCTCGTTTTAACTTTTGGTTAAGACTTGGTCTTTGTTTGCTTATTAAACAATTTTATATCAGTGTTACTATGTAACTCTGAAGTAGAGCAACCACAGAGTTGTGAGGAACTAAAAGGTATAACTACTGATGAAACATGAGATATGCCAGAAAAATAAGGTATATGCTTACATTTTTTAAAAAAAATTTATTACAGTTAAAGACACATTGGCATTAATCTCCATCAAAATAATCTGCCTCACCTCAATCGTACTTACTACATTATTCTTTCTACTTTCTAAAACAGTTCTAGAAATCTCCTTTGGAATGTATTTTGAGTTTTGCTTTTGTGGCTGCCTCAATATTCTGAATTGGTTTAAAACATTTACCTTTAATGAGCACTTTAACTTTAGGGAAGAACCAGAAGTCTTATGGAACCAAATTCAGTGGATAAGGTGGATGCAGACATATAGTAATATTATTTACAAACTTGCCTTCCCATTGGATGGTACTTTGCTGCAGCATTCACTGTATTTTTTATCACACTTTATAAAGGCAAGAAAGAGCACTTCTAGAACTGTTTTAGAAAGTTACAAGAACAAAAGAATAGGTTTTGAAAATGAGAGAAACTACTGTTTTGAGGGGGAGTCATGGAAGTGTGTCTTACTGTAAGTTTTTTTTTTTTAATTTAACTATTCAACATGCTTTGCAGTGTCTCCTTGTATATGTTACATAGTTGTTCTCCTGCTTACTACCAAACTTTGCCCTCTAGGAGTTAAGTCTTCCCTTTGTGATTAGTTAAATGACAATGCTCAGCTTGGGCCAGGGCTTGGCTTACTTTCCTTTCCTTTGCCCTCTGGTTGGGTTCCATGCGTGTCTTGGCATATGTTTGCTTATTCATGTAGTAATCTCTATAGAGATGAGCTGGTTTTTTGGCCGGATGCAACTTTTGAGACTTCAAATTACCTGCTGTTGCTTCTTTTCCTCTCTGGCCTACGTCTCCAACTCATCTTGTACACAGTCCACCTCATTATTTAGACCCCAGCTATATAAACTCCTCAGGAGCCCCTGACATGGTACATTGTTTCTTGGCTGCACATTGGCACTGCTATTTCCTATGCCAGGAATGGCATCCGTTTTCCCTATTTTCTCTGGCAAGCACCTCTGGCTGGCTGGCAAGGCACCATTCCAGCATCATGCCTTCCCTCATAACATCCCTGAATTTGCAACTCCTATTTATCATGATCTGAAATAAGGAAGGACAAACTCCAGTCACCTTGTCCTGACCTTCCATAATATCCTCAACATGTTTATTAATTTACTGTTCATTTAATATTTGTTGAATGTTTATAAAGTTTTAAGCAATATGCAAGGTATTAAAGTTTAAAAGATGTCTAAAAAATGTTTATCCATCAGGGAACACCAATAAAATGAATAAAATACACATTCAAAGAAAGGATGAGATTAGCTTTAACATTCACAGCATATTTTCCATATAGGTAGGATTCCATAAGAAAGCTCAGATCTTAGGTTTGATAGAGAATTCTGTCTACAAGACTGTACTATAAAACTGATAAGATATAGAGAAAATAAAAGTATCATGCCTGGTCTCTTCCATTTTGTATATGTAAAACTAAGTGAAAAAAATACCAAAGGTGAATATATTACTATAGCCAGAACATACAAATCCACAAAAAAAATTGGATTATGAATATTAATCTAGAGTGTCAGTTCCTATGGGAAGAAATTTTTTTCTACTTTGTTGGGTGATCAGTAGACACCTTCTAAAATTGTGCCTATATGTAAGAAATGCTCAATAAATAATTATAGGAGTTATAGGTTTATAACTCCTATAATACACTCAATAAAAAACAAAGGGAAAAATTAATAGTCATCTAAATAATCTAAGATCAATAATTAAAACCTGTTTACAAAATATTTAACTTTCTTATGTTCTTGTACACTCAATGATCAAACTTGAAGGAACTCACCATCAACCTCTGTTAACAGATCCACAACTCTTGAGAATGAAATATACAACCAAATCAGCTGATTTGAGTTTAAGATCAATGATAGGTAAACTCCATTAACATTTACTACATTCTGACTATCCTTAGAGGCCAATTTTCCTGTTCTTGAAGCCATTATTTCATGTTTCTTTTCCTATTCCTTAAAAAGAAGTACGCTCCTGCTATACCTCTGTATTTTAAGAAATGACTTGGCATCATAAGAAAGTTGTCAAATAAGAACTTGTACCAAGAAAATTACAAAATTATTTTTATTGTGTCTGTTTTTCCCACTGCTATTCATTCAGTACAGGAAGTACTCATTCCTCTATTAATAGCCAAATCTTGGCAATTCAAGGTCATAAACCACTTTATCTACTCCCAAAGCTACCTCATTCATCACTCTTTTACTAAAATCTTTCCCCTTAGTTTGTAGATATGTGTCTGTATCTATTAGTTAGAGCTGATGTTACCTTATTCTAAATCTCACAATTTTATTTTCTTCAGATCATGTAAATGACTTGTGATTATCACACTTATTGTTTGGCAACTTCTGGAATACAGCATTATTTAGTTCTTGAGATGAGAGCTTACACAGAACTTCTCAGGTCAATGGCAAAGCCATATATAGAACAAGTGATCTTAGTGGATTGGAAAAAATATCATTGCAGAAGAAAATGTCAAAGCATTGGATTAGAAACATATTTTTTAAATATAGCGTATACAGCTTGATGAATTTAAATGTGATTATTGAGGGGCAAAATGATAAAGATTGACACTATGAGATAAGAAGACTTAGGGCACAAAATATAATTCACATTTAGAAACAAATTTGATATTAACTATACTGGAAAGTTTTATAAACTAGATAAATATGTCTTAAGGTCAGGTCAAAGTCTGTACTAAAGATCTAAAGTGTAAAGCTTCAATTTTTATTAATAACACAAATAATTCATATTGACTTTAACCAGTAATGATCAATTTACTAGTGTATCTTCTCACTGGTAGAATAAAGTCAGTTGTTTTTCAAAAAGCACTCATGTGCACATGAATGAAAGAGGTTTTTGTGAGGACAAATATATTTGTTTCAACCACAACATTCCAATCATGACTTGCAAGTATACTGGAACCTAAAAAGTGATCAGATTTAAATAGTGCTACAAAGGATTTCATTTTTACTTCATACTTTCCATGTGTTTTGTAAATAACACGTGAATACTACTCTATTCCAGCATTAAATGTTTCTCCATGTTTGCTTACCCAAAACATTTTCCTTCCCCGAAGAAATGGTCTACAGATGCACTCACACAGAAAAGGGAAAAAGAGAAAGTATCTTTGACCAGCTATTTGCTTACCTATCAGACAGATTCTCTGTTTTCCTTCTTCCTTTTAGCCAAACTAAAAATAGATTAAACAGATCAAACAGATTAAGTTTAATCAAAGTCATCTCCAGCTGGGTAAGAGGGTATGTTTGCCACAAAATGACATGGGGAAGCTGCTCATTGTCACTCCAGTACAAGCCAATCTGTTATTAGTATCTGTGATAAATTTTCCCATAGTGAAAAGGCAGAGGTGTACCTCCTGGAATCACAGCCTCACACATTTTGATTATTCAGTAAGATATTTCCTGTGGTTCTGGTCACCTGCCAACATGCTAATATTTTGGGAACAGTAAGTGACATCAGGAGGTAAGATGGAAGGTACACTGACAGGAAGTACAAGCCTCGTTCTTTTACAGACTTGGTCTAGCACATTGGCAAAGTTACCTCAACTTCCTTACTTAAAACAAGGGATATTCAGTGAATAACAAGCCTGGCTTCACTATTTTGCTCAAAACTGAAAGTTTTCCAGTCATCTGTTTTATATCTCCTTTAAGAGATTCAGTATCACACCTTTAGATGGACTTCTCTCATCCTTTCACAAGTCTACTTCTTAACACTGGACATTTTTACTCATAAAATCTATTAATGTTAAAATTTAAAAGTGGCTTTCCAATTCCATAGTTTGATTCCAAAGCATATTTAAAATAACTTATGTAACTTTTAAAAACATTTCAGTGGTCCAGGACCAACTACAGAAATATAAAGAAGATAGATAAATTTGGACATGAGATTTAAGCCCCATATAGATGTCGAATAACTAGTCTCAAAGAGTCTTGATAAAAATAGAATAGAATAAGAATAAGAATAGAAGTTTTTTTCACTATGCCAATCTGTCTTATCCATGCTATTTGTTGTAATTGTAATTATTAAATTAAATACAACTGTGAAATCTGCATATATAAACTGGGAATTACAGTATTACAAGGAAAATGATTCAAGTATCTATTAAAGCTTTCACTAGAGTTGAACTTTGTCCTTTTAGAGTCTCCAGTATATCCTAGGATCTCTCTTTTCTACTAGTCCAAAGATTAATGCATATCATGAAAATCAAATTGACACACAATCAAGAGATCACCCTTTTTATAATTATTTGATCAGATTCTTCTTGCGTGAATACAAAATAATGAATTTTATTCTTAACGCCAGAACCAAGTATACTAACTGAATGGTGTACAGTATTCATACTTCCTAATGCTTAGAAATGCTTGATATGTATATCATATCATCTATTCTATTCAATAGACCTTTGAGGGTGTTGTTATATTTTTTAACCTATAAGGACAAGATTAAAATATATTTCAAATAGCAAGAAAAATACTTAAATCCAGATCTTGTAATATTGTTCTGATTCAACATCCTTTGAATACACATCTTTAGTTAATGTGGATTATTATTCCATTCTGCCTTACCATTCTGCCTTCCAAGCAATAATGCAGTGTTGGCTTCCACAGCAAATATACCAACCAATAATGCAATAAGGAAATAGAGATTAAAGACATCGTGCACTCTGTGATCACATAATTTCAAAACCCAACCAATTTCCACAAAGATTAAAGAGTTTATAATGAAAATACCTTAATAGATATTCCTAAGATCATTTTTGCCTAGCTTTGAAATATAACATTCATAATTTATAACTCTTTCCCAAGTGTGATATCCCAAGTATAAGAAAAATTTCTACCCAGCCAATATATATATCAAATTGAAAATGAACTTAAAATAAATCTATATATAACAGAAAATCAAGAAATCTTTCACTGAACAGTGGTATGTCTCATCAGTCCACTAAAATATTAAAGATCAGCTCTAATGTGAATCAGGTAAAACTTCTTTAAAAACTATGACCTGCAAAAAGTATAGGCAGTATCAACTTTTGAATAATTAATACTTGGTAATTTTGTTAATTCCACTTTATCAGGATCTAAAACATTCTTCATATTCACCATTTTCACTACATTAATCTGTTGTTTTTGTTGGTGATTTAACACAAGATAAATTAGGATATATACATTGAGCATTTCACCCAATAGTGACCAAGTGAAAATATGGTTTTAAAGATACTTCTAAAAATAATGGGTGACTGGCAGGTACACCTTCAAGCTTCATATCCTGAAATAAGTCTATTTGCCATCAAAAATAAAAGATGTCATTAATTGCCATATTTGGCAAATCTATTTAAAATAATGAAATCTATGAGTTTAAATACCTTAGCAAGTATCATGTAAGATAAAATGCCAAGTAAATACAGGAGTAAAAGGGAAATATATTCTTTTATACAGAAAATTTACATAAGAATCCAGCTGGGGATAAGTGTACATAATTTATCAAGTGTGATAAAATGTTTGCAAAATAATATACAGGTAGAGTTGGGGATATAGCTCACTGGCATAACACTTGCCTAGTATATGTGAATCTACACACTGCAAAACAATACAAGCAAATATTGCTGGCTATATTATAAAACTTATTAGGAAATCTTGGAATCATACATTTTCCATATTTTAATTCTCAGTAAATAATTCAGTAGCTCAAATAGAGCACTTATCAATACAGTCTTAATATGTTTTATAATATATGGATATTGATTACAACTATGTTGTCCGATACTGAAAAAATCCATTATGACCCAAATGTAAAATGTACTGAATGAACACTTTTCCATCTTTATAAAATTCTCCCAAGGTGGGCAAAAATATCCATACACTTCATGATCAATTGGGTGAAACTATTGCTGTGTGCTTTGTCATAACAGGCTGGTTGTGGAGACATGAATACTGGCTCCTATCCAGTTGGATAAGAGATTAACTTTATCAAAGTCTCTGAAGATAAAGGCTCAGGCTGATGCACGTGACTGTGGTCACAATACCATAGCCAATTCAGAAAACGTTGCATAGGAACAAAAGCGGCCTTATTCTTGGAGAAAGACACGTGCATAAATACTGCAAGCTTCGGCAACAACAATAAAAAAAATATTGGCAGAGTTAATTGAATTCAGTCACCAAAATCAAGTCCATTTTTATTGCGGAACTGGTCCTGTGAATTCTAAGTAGATAAGGGAAGAAAACTGCCAGGTCTTAAAGGAAAACATGTTTCCATCAAGGGATGATGAAGTACTGTTAAAGCATGAAATACCCTTCTCTCTAAACAGATGATTTATAGTAAAGTAGAATCTCTGTCTTCTTCTGATTTATTTCTCTGGCATTTGTCTTTCCCTTGGGGATTTTTCTAAAGTAGGATTTGGGGCACTGTGCATGAAAATCACCAAGGGGGTGTTGAAGCCAAGTTGAGCAGAATTTGTTGAGCAGGGTGTGGTGTGGGTTTTAGTTTTATGTTTGAAAGAGGGTTCCCTCAGTGACTCCTAGATTCTCACATGCTCTCAGTCTATAGGAAAGGCTCCTCAGCACTATATGCACAATCATACAGCTATGGAGAGCAAAGGTGTTGGGAAGAATAATATTTCCTTGAGCAGAAGGAAGAAAAGGAATCATTGGTTTTTGTCCTGCTCTTGAAATAAATAAGTAGTTGAGACATTTTTTACAATTTTCTTCAATGATTCTTAAACTTGTACACACAAAAATGAAAATAAGTTTTAAACGAAAATAGGTTTTAAACTCTGAAATTTCTAGGAAAAAAATCTCACCTTTAAGTGTGTATAAAATATATACAGAGTAAGAGTTTCATGTTTCCTAAGAGTAATGTCCTTTTTAATTGTTTTCCTTGCATATTTATTATATTAATGTATAATAGAGCTCATCTAATATAACTGCTGCATATAACTTTTATTTTAAATTCAGAAAAGGATCCTGAAATTCATTTCTCATGATAGCCTGTAAAAGATAGGCTATCATGAGATTATTCATTTGTCTGGTTTTTTGGTCTTTTTATTTTTTTTTTTAGTTATTTGAATTATGATGTTAAAAGATTTTTTTCTTTTAAGTTTCACACTGTCTCCATTTATCAAGTACTGTGTCATAAGATACTAGATCACCAAACATCCAGAGACACCAAGTTTTATTTTAGGAGCCCTCTCTGGTGTACATATATAGATACAAAGAACATGGCTCACTTGTTTAATGATGAAAAATCCGAGTGTTGGATAAAAACTACAGTGGAAAATACTGTTGCTCTGGCCTTCTGCCCACACTATTTTCCTCAAACTTGTCCAATGCATTATTTTTTTAATTTTTTATTTAAAGAGAAAAAGAAAAAAAAGCAACACAGAAAAAAGGGTAGCAATAATACAGAATTCCAAACAAAAAAAGAAAAAAAAAACACTAAGAAATCACTAGTTGATAAATTACATACTGTCATCTTGGAAATAGTTGTTCAAGTTACAAAATTAAAGTATCCAAAGTAGACATTAAAACATTGAGATTGGAAACAGTTCTGCTCAATGATCTAACACAAACTTAGTAACATAGTCATCTATCTTACACACTTATACATGCAGTTATATCCTTTAGAGCACTTACTTTTCCTCCCTTTTTACAGTGGCAATTACACATCTTGGGTTTTATTACTCCTACATTCCTTATTAACTTTTACACCAGAGACACAATGTGATATTTATCAATATGATTCTTATTTATTTCACTAAGGATAGTCTCAAGTTGCCTCCATTTACCTATGAAGGCCTCAAGATCATCCTTTTTATAGCTGAGTAATATTCCATTGTATAAAAATACTACATCTTTTTCATCCACTCTGCGATTGATGGGCATCTTTGTTGTTTCCAAGATTTAGCTATTACAAATTGTGCTGCTATGAACATGGGTGCTCATATATCACTGTAATACGAATTTTTCAGTTTTTCTGGGAAAATGCCTAGGAGGAGAATAGCTGGATTGAAAGAAGCTTCCAACCCTAGTCTTCAAAGAATTCTCCATACTGATTTACATAGAGGTTGCACCAGTCTACATGCCCAGCAACAGTGGAGCAGTGTTCCTTTTTCCCTGCAGCCTCATGAACATTTGTTATCAGTTGGTTTCTTGATGGCATCTATTCTTTCCGGAGTGAGATGAAATCTCAATGCTGTTTTAATTTGCATTTCTTGAATGATCAGTGATGGTGAATATTTCTTTATGTATTTATTTGCCTTTTGTATATCTTCCTCTGAGAACTGTATGTTCATCTCAGATGCCCATTTTTGGAAAGGGTCTTTGAATTTGGGGGGCTTGATTCTTTTCAATTCTTTATATGTTCTGGATATAAGTCCTTTATCTGAGGGGTTGGTGGCTAAAATTCTTTCCCATTCTGTGGATTTTCTTTTCACTCTGTTGGTGATTTCTTTTGAAGTGCAGAAACTTTTCAATAATATGAGATTCCAGTTGATGCTTTGAAGTGTTTCCCGTGCAGTTTGCATTTTGTTCATGAATTCTCTGCCTACCCCTATGTCTCCAAGACTTCTGCCTATCTTGTATTCCAATAGATTCAGTGTTTCTGCTTTGATATTTAGGTACATGATCCTTTTAGACTTTACTTTTGTGCATGGTGATAGGCATGAATCTAATTTCAGTCTTTGGCATGTGGAAAGCCAATTTTTCCAACACCATTTATTAAAGAGGTTATCCTTCTTCCATTGGACATATTTAGCACCTTTGTCAAATATCAGGTGGCTGAGTGTCTTTGTAGTTTTGCTTGCATCTTCTAATCTGTTCCATTGATTCTCAGGTCGATGTCTTTGGCAGTACCAGGCTTATTTTATCACTGTGGCTTTGTAGCACAGTTTCAAGTCAGGAATTGAGATGCCTCCTGCCTTGCCTTTGTTGCCCAAAATTGCCTTTGCTATTCTAGGTTTCTTCTGTTTCCAAATGAATTTTAGAAGTGTCTTATATAGATCTGTGAGGTGTGTCAATGGTATTTTGATTGGGATTATGTTAAATCTGTATAACAGTTTTGGGAGTATCACAATGTTGATTCTTCCTAGCCAAGAGCAAGGAATATCCTTCCATTATCTAATATCCCCTTCAATCTCCTTTTTCAGCATAGTATAATTTTCAGCATATAGATCTTTTACATTGTTAGTTAGGTTGATTCCTAAGTATTTCAATTTTTTAGGTGTTATTATAAAGGGCAATATTTCCATAATTTTTCTCTCAGTGAGTTTTTGTGCACATGAATGCTATTGATTTTTGAGCATTGACTTTGTATCCAGCTATGCTGCTGAATTTTTTTATTACCTTTGGTAGTCTTTTAATGGAGTTTTTTGGTTCTTCTATATAGAGTATCATGCCATCTGCAAATAGTGCTAATTTAGCTTCTTCCTTTCCTATCTTTATTCCTTTTATTTCTCTCTCTTGTCTGATTGCCCGGGCTAGTGTTTCCAGAACTATATTGAAAAAGAGTAGTGATAGTGGACATCCTTGTCTTATTCCTGATTTTAGAGTGAAATCTTTCAGTTTTTGTCCATTTAATATAATGTTGGCTGTTGGTTTGTCATAGATGACCTTTATAAGGTTGGGTTTCTGAAAGGATTTTATCATGAACATGTGTCGGACTTTATTGAAAGCTTTTTTTTGCTTTTTTTTTTGCATCTATTGAGATGACCATGTGGTTATTTGTTTTTGGCTCTGTTAATGTGGTGTATTACATTTATTGATTTGCATATGTTAAACCATCCCTGCATTCCTGGAATGAACCTCACTTGGTCATGATGTATAATCTTCTTGATTATTTGCTGCATTCTATTTGCCAGTATTTTCTTGAGAATCTTTGCTTCAGTGTTCATTAATGAGATTGGCCTACAGCTCTCTTTTTTGGTTGGGTCTTTTTCTGGTGTTAGTATGAGAGTAATACTTGCCTCCAGGAATGATTTAGGGAGGATTGCTCTCTTTTCAATTTCATTAAAGAGTTTAAAGTGTATTGGCAAGAAATCTTCTCTAAATTTATTGTAGAATTCAGCTGTGAATACATCAGAGCCTGAACTTTTCTTTGTTGGTAAGGTTTTAATTACGTTTTCAATTTCTGTGTGAGTAGAGTTTCAAAGTAGGTAGTCATGATCTTTTGAATTTCCATGGGATATGTAGTAATTTCCCCCTTTTCAGTCCTTATTGTGTGAATTTGAGTTTTTTCTTTCTTTTTCTTTATAAGGTTAGCTAGAGGTTTGTCAATTTTGTTTATTCTCTCAAAAAAACCAGATTTTTGATTCATTAATCTTTGTATCTTTTTTTTTAGTTTCAATTGCATTGATTTCTGCTCTAATCTTTACAATTTCCTCTCTTCTATGAGCTTTGGGTTTAACTTGCTCTTCTTCTAGAAGCTTGAGATGAAGCATTAGGTTGTTTATTTGTGCTTATTCTGTTTTCTTGTTATGACAATTAATTGTCATATATTTCCCTCTTAAGATCTCTTTCATTGCATCCACAGATTATAGTAGGTTGTTTCTGTATTTTCATTGCATTGTAGGTATTGCTTTATTTCTTCTTTAATTTCATCTGTAGCCCACTGGTTGTGCAAAGGTTGTTATTTAATTTCCATGTATTTATGCAGCTTTTGCAATTTCTTTTGCCATTAATTTCCAATTTCAGTGTGCTTTGGTCAGATATTACACATGGGATAATTTCAATACCTTTGCATTTACTTAATAATGTTTTATGGGATAATATATGGTCTATTTTGGAGAATGTCCCATGCGCAGCTGAGAAGAATGTGCATTCTGATGTGGTTGAGTGGAACACTCTGTAAACATCTAAGTCCAACTGCTCACAGGTATGATCCAGTTGTATTATTTCTTTGCTGACTTTTTGTCTAGTTGATCTATCTCTTTGTGACAATGGGCTGTTAAGGTCCCCTGTTACAATTGTGTTCTTGTGTATTTGGTTTTTCATGCCCATTTGTATTTGTCCTATATAGTTGGGTGCTCCTGTGTTTGGTGCATATATATTTATAATTGTTAGTTCTTGAATTTTTCAACTAATGTGTATGTAATGACCTTCTTTATCTCTTTTAATCATTTTAAGTTTGAAGTTCAAGTTGTCTGCAAATAGAATAGCTACCCCTGCTTTTTTCTGGGTTCCTGTTGCATCCTGGGGTCCATCCTTTGACTTTTAATCTATGAGTTTTCTTTTTGGCCAGATGTGATTCTTGTATACAGCATATTGTGTGGGATCATATTTCTTGACCCATTTTGTCAGTTTATTTCTTTTGATAGGTGAGTTGAAATGATTTACATTGATGGATATCACTGATATGTATTGGCTAGACTTTACCATGTTATGTTCCAGTTGTTTGCTTTCTGCTTTTCCCCCTTATTTAATTGCTTGTCCTACATGGTGGTTTCTTTCTGCTGTTGTTCTGGGAATTTTGGTCATTTTTATCTCTGTCTAGTATGTCTTTCAATATTCTTTCTAGGGTTGGTTTGTTGGATGTGAATTTCTTCAGTTGTTCTTTGTCATGGAAGCATCTTGTTTCTCCATTAAATTTGAATGAAAGTTTTTCTGGGTACATCAATCTGGGTTGAAAGTTTTTTCTATCAGGGTTTGAAATACCTCCCTCCAAGCTCATCTTGACTTGAGGGTTTGTGCTGAAAAGTCTGCTGTGATTCTAATGGGCTTTCCTTAATAGGTGAGTTGTGTCTTTTCTCTAACAGCTTTCAGTGTTCTGTTTTTATGCTGTATGTCTGAGATCTTAATTATTATGTGTCTGGGTATGGATTTATGTTGGTTGTGACTGTTTGGCATCTTGTGTGCCTCACTTATCTGCATATCACTTTTTTCCCCATGTTTGGGAAATTTTCTGCTATTACTTCTGTCAATATTTTAGTTATGTCATTTGCATTGACTCTTGCTTCTTCACTAATGCCTATTAATCTTATATTGTTGCTTTTGACATCACCTTGAAGCTTCTGGATTGTCATTTCATGCTGCTTTATTTTTAAAAGTTTTATCCTTTCATGATCACTAATTTCAGTCCTGTCCTCAAGATCCGAAATCCTATCCTCAGCTTCATTTAAACGGTTTTGCACTTTGAATAGAATATTTTGTTTCTCGGATGTCTCTTTGAGTTTGTTTCATGAATTCTGCATGTTTTCTATATTGTCCATTCAAGGTTTCAATCAGTTTCCCATGCTCCTGTACTTTTTTCTCTATATCTTCTTTAGCTGCGTTCAACAACTCCTTTACTAAGGTTGTTATTTCTGTCTTTACATGGGACAGTATTTTTAATATGATTTCCTCTATAGCCCCGGGAGTTGTTGTTTTTTTTTTATTTCACTTGCTATCTTTTCAGAGATTTCCAATGTATTACTTGTGAAGTCCTCTATTTCAATGTTTCCTGTACTTGCTTCTGGGGGACTAGCTGTTTGAGACTGAGTTTTGCTTTTTCATTTTGCCACTTTCCACTTTCAAGTTGGTGTTTGGTCCTTCAATCCCGCTAGTGTCAATTGTTGGTAGTGTGTATCTTGGGGTCCTAATGTAAGGTTGGTGTTTGTTCAATTGCTGGGTCCCACAATGAATAGGTGGGCCAGTCACCTGCCTTCTTATTACAGGGCCTGTTGGGTGAGTCCTATATTCTTCCTTGGCTAACAAGCCTAGTAGTATTGATGTAGGTCAACTTTTAGCTCCTGCTATTACTGTATCTTCAGGTTATTCCAGATCATCAAATCTCCTTGTCTATAGTGTTTGTGTCACCTGAGGCATACTGTGTCCCTATTGTGTGCCTGTGTGTCTCATAAGCCCATTTGATTTTCTTCAAGTTGGGGGAGTTCTTCTTGGCACCTTCTTCACTCTGCCTGATGTATTCTGTGTGTAGAAAGGGGTCACCCACTTTCTTGTCAGGCTCACCAAGGTCTTACAGTTAATTGGAAGGGGCTTTACTACTGACCCTATTTACCCACTGTACACCTCTATGTTAGGGGCATACTCACCACACTGACTGCTTCCTGCTGAAATCTTCTGTTAGGGTGAGGCAGTTACTAAATCTCCCTTCAAGTTAGCACAGTTAATCTGCTGTAGTCCAAAGTTAGCAACCTGGGAACAAAGTTCCAAGTTTTTTTCCCCATGCAGTGGGATTTCACATGGTCAGGGCCTGAGGCTGGATTCTCGGCCCTGCTCACTACTTGTCCAGTGCATTATTTGTGCAGATTAAGTCAATCAATAAAGACCTTGCAGTAATTTCTCTAAGCAATGAATATCTCAAGTTCTGATAAAGTATGATATTTATCATACAGTTTGTCATATTTTAAATTCTGAATATAAGCATTGTGAGATAGCTAAGATTCAAGTAAGCCTTATGAATAAATTTATCCTCACACAAATTTTTCTCCTTTTGAATGTATATAAAGAATTCTTCAAAGAAAGTAGAGACAGCAACTTTATTCCTTTGATTAATGTATAAAGTAATAGTATCTGAAAACCAAACAGTAATGGATGCTGGGTAAGTGCTGCTTGTTTAGGGGTTTGTATGCATTATCTCAGTTTATTCAAAGAGTAAATACATCATTAATATCATTTTACAGATGAGAAAATAGATATATAAAAATACTACATTATTCATTTGAAGTCACACAACAAATGAAGATTGAATACAGGATCCTAAATCCCTTTACTATCCTACTTCAAGTAATAATAACTCAGCTGCACAATCCCTCCAGTTTAGTATCTTGTCAGCCTAGAGAACTATCTCACCTTCTGAAGTTAATTCCTACAGAATTTATCTCTCAGCATATGTTTTCATTCCATGTGCCTTAAACTAGTCTTCTTTAACTATAGATATTTATATGTTGGTGTTTTAGAGATTTTTTAGTTTATTTCAAGATTCAGGATTTTATCATGTGTTCATAATGTAGGGCATAGCATGGCACTCTATACAGAGCAGATATTTAACAGTTAATGAAAGAATACTTTCTAGAATGTTAGTGCCCTTTATAAAACATCATACAGATTTACTAACACCCTTATATTGCAGGTGGTGGTTTAGATTTGGTATGCAAATGTTGAATCAATGATTTAGAATTTTAAATTAAATCCAGAATTTTAAAAAGCTAACATCAGTTCCTCCTTGCTTTATCTGCTCTAATAAAACTACCACACATGATCTAGCTATACTATTGTGTAGACTTTCATTCTCTCATAGACGTTTTAAAACATTTTCTATTTTGAAACTAATACTTCTGTCCTACAGTCACCACCATCTCTACAAAGATGTTTCCACTTTCATGTTTTGCAGTCTAGTCTTTCAGTTCTTCAAAGCCAAATATTAGTTTTTTCTAGACCCATGTAACTACTAGTGTGGTTTCTATTTTTCAACAAAAAAGGCATTTATTGCTCATTTCATATTTTCCATATAAATATGTTCATGTCTTCTGTATGTCTAGCTGTTGTCTGATTAAGAATCTAAAATTTCTGGAAGAAGTGCCATAATTTACATATGCCCTTAAATATGAGCCAAAGTTTGTAGTAGAAGGTTTTAGTAAGCATGAAGCAAAAAACACTGAAATAGAGAACAATACAGTGGTGGACTGTTACAGCTAGAAATTTGGTGCCACTGCCCAAGGTTTCAGGGTTTTGTTACCTTTTTTGCCAGTGTCCCAAGTGAGCCAGCTATTCTAAATGCATTCTTTTAACATATTACATGACAGGCAGATGTTCACTTACCCTGAGTTGACAACAAATTTATGCATGTTAAAGTTTACTTGTAAAACCATCTTGTCCAACCATATGTGTAGCCATTTGATCTGTGGGAGTTATTATTTCATTTATATTATTCTCAGTATGGTAAAAGCCAGGGGGGAATGAGCTTTTATGAAAGTACTCCAGATGTTAAGCACCAAAATTTTAGAACTGGAAATTCAAACAGAACACTACATATTATGAGATCTGTTAAGATCTCCTTTTTGGGATTCTTAAGGATCCATGTTTTTCTGACTTCTCAGTGCATTATATTTCTCTTCCTCAAATAGAAATGCTTTATACCTTTGGCAACATTTCACTATTCTTAGTTATTATCCTAAAAACATGTGATGACTGAAATGGTTTCACAAAAAATAAAAAATAATTTTAAAGTTCTATGATCTATTATTCACTTGTATGAGCCAAAAAAGCAAAAGTAAATAGATTAAAACAATATCCATGCGAGAATCTAAAGAAGCATGCTATCACACTGCTAAGTTCAGCATCATTTGTCCCCAACAAAATTCATATGGAGAATTCATTCTCTCAATGTAGCAGTGTTGGGAGGTGGGGACCCATGGGTAATATGTGGGCCATGGTGTTAAAATTCTCATGAATAGATTAATGGCATCATTCAGGAATGAGTAGATTCACACTCTTGAAAATTGGATTAATTACCAGAAGAATGAATAGGTATAAAGCAAGGTTACCCTTCATGTTTTGTTATTTTTTTTAACCCTAATGCCTTCCTCTTTCTGAAAAGAGTTGGAGTAATAGGCAGTTCTCACCAAATGTGCTTGTCTGATCTTGAAATTTCTAGCCTCTAACATGAGAAAAATTGAGCCTCTATTCTTTATAAATTATTCACCCTCAAGTTCTGTTATAGCAACAAAAATGAACTAAGAGATACATTATTGGGGTCTTAGCCTCATTTTGATGATAAATTTGTATTAAGTTTATAATTGGAGATAGAAAAAACAGGACTATCATGGTCTGACTCACAAAAATAACTCATCTCATGCTATTTTCTATACTTAGAAGGAGGCTGGAAGAGAGGTCAACAGGATAGTAACAACATTCTTCTTTGATAATAAAACAACAACAATAAAGACTTGTTGAAGAGATGATACCCACAAAGCAGCATAATAATTATTAAGAAGCATTCCAGGCATGTTCAGTCTTGCAGATACATTTCACTGGGAGGCCTCATAAGGAAGTAATAGATGAGGAATAACAATAAGATGGCAGGGCCATCAGCACTTGTCATTCCTTACCTAGTGAAGGACACTAAGAAAGCACAGAAGGGACACAGATCTTGATATATCATTGCAAAGTATTGATTGCTTAGTCAGGACTTTTGAGCCAAAAATTGCTAACTGTTTACTGCCATATTCTCCACCCCATCAGAGGTACCAGGTCAGTCACATGGATGCATAAAACAGTAACATGAGCTTCCTTATACCTTAAGTCTTCTATCTTTGCTTGGTCTTCTTTTTAAAATTCCTATGGATATATTTTCACATACCTATCCCCCAGTCATTTGAAAAAAGTCGTCTTATTACACAAATATTAGGTACTTCCTCTAAAATGAACTTAATACAGGTAAGACCAATTGAGGGCTGAAGGGAGCATCCCAGTTGAAGATAGCTGTGGAGTCCCCTTTCTTCAAGGTTGGCAGAAAGTGTCTGGGAGGCCACAAGTAACATGTGCTGGGTACATATGACAGATTTCAACAAGTTATCTGATGGGCAATTTATTGAATTTAAATTATGGTGTGCTGTTTTGAAGATGTCAAATTTTTAACTTCTTGTCATGTGTATGTTTCACTGATTTAGATAATGGTTTCAAAATCAGTTATTTAAATCTGTGAGTGAGTTTCTACAGGTAGCTTTGAGAAAAAAAAATAGATTTTTTCCCTTCATAATGGCCAGGTAAAGATTTATTCAAGGAAGATAATGGGTCTAGGTTAACATAATTTGTCAACAGTGCTACTGTCATGGACCATTTATTTCCGTCCCCCCTTAGTCTATATGTTAAAACTTAACTCCTAATATCTCAGAATGTGACTGTATTTAGTGGTAGGATCTTTGAATAGGTAATTAAATAAAAATGAGGTTACATGGGCATGCCTTAATCCAGTATGACCAGTGTTTTTAGAAGTGGGAATCAGGACAAAGACTCAGAGACAGGGACAACTGTAACAGGCAAAGGAGAAAAACTTTAGGAGGAACCAACCCTGCTGACACGCACCTATCTATTATGAATGTTTCATTCCTGCCACACACACGCATGCACACACACACACACACACACACACACTGTAGTGCTCTGTGCTGTAGCCCAAGCTATTACAATTGCTGCCCTCCAAATCTTACATATTTGAGGCCACAGGTACCCTCCAGGTCTGGACAGTTTCCTTAGGTGCTGGATTGTGAACCATCTGTGACACAAAAGCCAAGAAAGAAAGAGCAACCCTTGCAGAATGAATTTGAGCCAGTTGCTGGTGTCCAGGAGGAAAGCCACATTTAACCTAGGATCACAGCCAGGTATCTGCCCACAGGCAGGAGAGGTCTGTTGGAGAACTGGGTGGCTGTGGTTTGGTCCTCCCTAATAGGTTTATTGCTTTTGCCTCACAACTGATGACAGGAAACCAGTTACAAAGAGGATATTGTTCCAACCTTGGAAAGGATTCATAGAGATCTGAATACCCCTGACTCCCATGATGACAGAGTGTGAAAAGGGCTTACTAGGAAATCCATTCTAATTCAACCAAGTCTTCCTTCCACCAAGGATCAAGGCTGAAATGTTAAATTTGGCAGAGCAACTCTGAAAGTTGAAGGGGCAGGTGTAACAACTCATTGGATAACTTGGGCAGGTCTAGGGATTACCACTGACCTTGCTGAAGGGGCTTCATGGGCAGCCTAAGGCAGTGTCAGAGGAACTAAACCTATTAACTAGATTCTATTCAGCCAAGGACTCCTTATCTGTCAGGGAAGGAACCTTCAGAGGAGGTACTGTAATACAGAAAATATGGTGTGGAGGGCACCAAAAGCTTAATGATTTACTTCCAAAATATACAGAGTATCAATAAATAGCACAGGAAGAAAACAGAAAGATGAAAGAGTAAACCAGAGTTGACTAAGTGGTAAACCACAAGTAAGAGCATTAGTCCAGCTAACAATTTGTAAATGCAAATTTTGGGTTTGGCTGATCGCAGAATTTTATACTTGGGATGGGAGGGAAAGAACGAAAGCAATTCCTAGAACAATCCTACATCTGGGCAAGGTTTCATGGTGGGAAGGAAACTGGTCACTGTTAATAAAGAGTACAAATAATACTAGAAGCATAGCCACAAAAGTTCATAGAGAACACATCCAATAGGCACCTTCAAGATAAGTTACTGAAGAGAGGTATGGATAGATGCCCCCTTGTGGAACTTCTGGGGAAATGGAACAGATCCTCAGCGTAGTGGACCTC
The DNA here is from genome assembly GCA_004027455.1 of Hydrochoerus hydrochaeris. NCBI lineage: Eukaryota > Metazoa > Chordata > Mammalia > Rodentia > Hydrochaeridae > Hydrochoerus > Hydrochoerus hydrochaeris. The sequence continues at coordinate 131,287 of PVLA01004002.1, read as the reverse complement.
CTCCACCTCCTGACCACAGCTGTAAAGAGTACCCTGGTTCTGTACTTTGTGAGCCAAAACAGTCAGTCAGGTTTCATGAAGGAGGCAAGAATGGCTAGCAGGCCTTCATAAAACTAGAGGTGCATGTACAGGGTAATGTCATGCCTTGAGTGGGCAGAAGAATTATGATTCTGAAAGACATGCCTTTATCCAAAACATCAAAATCACAAAAGCCAAACATTCGGAACACTGCAATTCTCAATTGAAAAAAAATTTAAAAAGAGCTAATATAAAGGAGAAGGGTGCATATCTGTAAATCCCAGCATTAAAGAGACTGAGGCATAAGAACTCTTGCAAGTTCAAGACTGGCCTTGGCTACAAAGTGAGCTCAAAACCAGTTTGAACTGCATAGTGAGACCCTGTCAAAAAAAAAAAAAAAAAAAAGGAAATCATGGGGAAAGGCTTAGCCCCTGTTTTTTGCCGGCTAGGATAGTTGCATCATATTATTCTGAACATAAGGGGAGAAATCTAAAGAGCATTATTTCAAGTGTGTCACTTAGGGTGTTTTCAGAAGAGATTAGTGTGTGAATGTGAGTGGAGGACAAGGTGGGCACATTTGCCCTTATTATAGGTGGTACCATCCAATCATACAGGGACCCTTAGAAAACAAATACAAAAGATCAAAAGATGAATTTCCCTTTCTCTGAGACCTGGGGCAGAGTGTCTAGCTGCTAGCCTTTGAACTGCAGGACATATATCTCTGCTTCCCTGAGTTCTCAGGTTCTATCTTGTACTGGAAAGTTATACCATCAACTTCCCTGTTTTGAGGCCTTCATACTTGGACTGATCCACACTACTGGCCTCTCAGGGTATTTGATTCCCTATATTTGGATGGGTTAGCCAGTGATATGGTTTGTATATAGTTTCTCCAAAGCCTCATGCACTCATAGGAGGGGCACTTGAGAGGTGGCTGGATCTTGGGTATATGATTCTGTATCTAGGATGTGTGATATTGTTATTCAGGGTGTGTGATACTAAATTAATCCACAGATTAATATGATTCAAGGTGTGGCTGAATGGATTTGCTGAAAACAGACACTCTATCCTGGATGTGGGTGGCACCTCCCAAAAGCTTTATAGCCTGTTTGGGACAAGAGGGAAAGGCAGGCTTGCTGTCATTGAAGCTGCTGCTTGATGCCTTTGAACTGTTTCTCCTCTGAATCAACCTATGTACTGTTTCTCCTCTGTGATGTCCTTTTGCCAGGTCACCCTGCTTTGGAACCAACCAATTATGGTCTAAAACCTCTACAAACTGAGCTGAAATAGACCTTGCCTCCTTTAACTTTGTGTTTTGGGTAGTTTGTCTGAGCAATACAAAGAGTAACTAAAACAGCCCAAAATTGTGTGACCGTATGTCCCTTGAGAATTTCCTTCACATACAAATCCTATTGTATCAGTCTCTCTGGAAAACCCTGATTAATACAGATTTGCAATTGAGGAAGACAAATATAATTCTTATAGTCTTCCTTACAACACTTTGGAAGAAAACTGTGAAGTTGTTCTACAGTAAAAATGCTACATCAAGTTCAATAACAAGGATACCTAAAGCTGAAAGAGAAAAAAGCTAATTATTGTTGATATTGCCAAAACAGAAAATCATTTACTTGCAACAGCCAACCAATAATCAGACTTTCAAATGGACTGTATATACTTATAAAATTTGTTGACTACATTCAATATTGAAGTATAAGAGCAGTTAGTATTTAAAGATTATAGAAATCAAAAGGGAGGCGAAAATTTCAAGAAATTTTCTACACCGAATTATTCAATCATGTACTACTTCTGCCCTTCATACATAGTTCGATGCTTGCTTTCAGAAATCTCAGAAAATAAAAACAAGGTAAGCAAAGAGACCTTCTGAAACAAAGACCTATTCTGAAATAAAGGCCCATCCAGAATTTTTGCTTAGGGATTTGCCTGTCAGAAATGACAGCTTTCTTGTGTTTACCACTAGATCTAACATAAAAGAAACTAGCACATTTCATTTTGTGTAGTGGGTGACACTTTCAAAACTGCCCCCAATTCTTATCATATATAAATAATTCATGTCCTGTTTGGATCTGAAAACTTTAGAACTCACCTGCTTGTGTATGTACTAAGGCCTAAAATACATGAAGTGCTTTATTAATACTAAGTTGAAGGCTACATGAACTCTACAGAAGATAAGAAATTTCAATGGACTCTCCAGACTATAATAACAGATTTGGAATTAGGTGTAGCCAAAGCTTTTTAAATTAAAACTCAAACTGTTACCAATGAAGCTTACTTTCCCATTCGGCTCAGTGCATGTGACCAAAAATTCAGATGAATTAAATTGGCTATAAGATACAGCGATTGTAAAAATGCCAGTTATGTAACCTTGTCTGTATTGGCATTGGCATTCCTGCCAGCTGATAAAATTTCATAATTTTTGGCCAATTAAAACCACACTTATCTGCAAAAGCCAGTGGGGTTCCTGATTGTTCCAAAAATTATCATATACAAAATAGAACAAAAATACACTTTATGTAGCAGGGTGACTGTTAGATCAACAATACTGTTTCTACCTAATTTATGATCTGTGAGTGGGTAAAGAATTAATTTTCATTTACTTGAAATAATATAACATAGAAGCTTGGCACAGAAGGAGAATTTACTGTGGAAAGTTATGACGGTATATACTGAATCACAGAGAAGTTTCCCAAAAATCGGGGCCATATAGAAAATGAACATAAACTTGTCACAAAATAAAGCAGCTATTCATTGCAATGCAAAACAGTTTTGGCTCATACATCTTCCAAACACTTGCTTTGCAATCATACATGATAAGTCTAGGTATTTGTGGACACTTACAAATCATGTATTATCTAACCTATGGTAAAGATTACCTGTATGCTTATGCTATATTTATAACAGATAAATCCCCATTTTGAAGAAAAATAAAATAACCATTCTGATAATTTATTTGATTTGAAGGAAAGATAAAAGAGCATTCAACCACCAGATAACTTTTGTCAATCAATTCAAACTGAGAATATGTAAAAGTGAAAAGACTGTCTTTGGGCTTTTCAACATTTCTATATGAGAAATCACTATTATAAGGAAGACAGGCAGAGCAGAGATGTAACAGGGCTATCTATTGGGTCTCTGGGAACAGTGTTGCACAGTCACTTAAGTCACTCCAGATACTTGGGGTTAAATGAAGAAGGAGACCAAAATTCACACTCCAGGCAGCAGCTAGAATCACGCATAAGTCCTGCCTCCACTTGTGCCTTCTACCTGCATTCATGAGAGTCTCAGTGTTGTTTGTATCTTAATGTTCCCTTAATTTTCATATTTCAAATTTTAATCATGATCTTTTTGATAAGAAGCATCAAAGATCATCTTTGGATCATGTGTTGATTTTCATAGTTCGGGCCCCTGGAAGCTAAGAAGACTTATTCTCATGACCCATGGAGACTGGAAGGCTACAGATAGACAATCTTTAGGACAATATTTGCGTAGCAAGGACATAGTTAGGGAGTTAGATAATATTTTAATAGTTTCATTGGAGCTTAACCAGTAAGGATGGTTGTTTGCCTGTAGTCATCACGCAACTGTTATTTTGACAGAAGAAATGATTAAACAGTGAGTTACAAATATATTAGAAACTTGTGGAAAAGATGGACAATAGAAAGAATAGCAAGCAACAATAACAGCATCATCAGTAAGGATTTTAAACAGCTGCCATCTGACCTGACTAACTTTTTAATAAATCTTCTAAATGAGATGTAGGATCGATCACTTAAGGTATTAGCTCACTTTTTCATATCACTGGAAAAATAAGTGGTGACAGACAATCACCATGTAGATAGACAGTAGAGGAATGCAACTTTCCATTTGAATAATAGCATCAATGCCCTCTTGGGAGGTGGTGACGGCCTTAAGTGCTATGTGGTTCTGTTCTTCTCATCAAGAACATTTCAGGCTTTATCAAGCTTAATGCTTGCTTTCTGTCTTTGAAGGCTTGTGGATAAATTTAATGCTTCTACCTGGGCAATCATGTTTTGAAGCTCCAAAGAAGCAATAAACACCAAAAGTAAAACCCATATTACCCCATCCTATAGTTGGGTAATAGTTCCTCCTGAGAAGTGGGCAAAATTACCCCTGCATTTGTTCTGCCTTTTCCACTGACACTCTGACCCTATGATGGGCAGTTAAGAATTTTTAAGTAATTTCACATGAGTGTCCTTCAAATTAGGTCCTCTAAAATCCATTTTAGAGTTAATTTATCTCTGCAAGGACTAAAATTCATAGCCACTGAACAAAAGAAGTTTTAGGGAAAAAAAATCAACAGAATTAGAAGACATGTTATTGTTTTTGTTTTGAGGCTCTCTTGGCTACTTTTCTCATTGATGAGACAAAAAAACCAAACACTCAAAGTTAAAGAAGGCAAGGTTTGCTTTGGCTCCCAGTTTGCAGAGGCTTTGTAATCCATAAGGGGCTGACGCCAAGCAGAGTGGCATGGCAGAGGGCATTGCAGAGTGGGCAGGAGGTAGCACCAGACAAGCAGCAAGCCGTGAACAGCAAGCAACTGCAACAGCCGTCTCTCTGCCCCTTATCTTCTATCCAGGCCACTCACCTTTAGGGTAGGTAGCACTCACATCCAGGATGGGGCACCCTCACTCCCAGCATCACATCTTTAATGTCAGCATCACAGTTAATTCTAACATCACACCTGCTAGATCCAGCCACCTCCAAAAAAACTCACCTATGACCATATGAGGCTTTAGGGTGACATCTAGATAAAAGCCATAACAGAGGTCAAACATTTCTAGTCTTAATGCTACTGTAGCAGAAATTAGATAAAATTTACTTGTTATTCATTACTAAGAGAATATCAGTGAGAAAAAATTTGGGCCTGGTCTCAACAACAGTACAAAAAAAAAATTATAGTATCCTTAAAAGCTGTGAGTCTTCTGAAGAGACCTTAATCAGCATTAGCAGAGATTTTGCCCTTGAAGTAACATTTGTCTGCTCTTTAGGTTCAGAAATCTACTTTTCCATTTTTCCCTTATCAATGGAGATCCATCTTTCTCCAAGCATTATTAAATTTAACTCATATGATTGTTTCCCCAGAATCAAACAATACTATGATCTGTCATTAGCTGGCAGAGCCAACTAAAAATTCTTAGCAATGAAGGCAAATTTAATGCCCTACATGGAAGTTGGTAGTTCTGCCAAAGGATTATACCAAGACAGCGATAAAGCAAAATGATTTTGACAATTTTTATAATGACCACTGTAGGAAAATTGACTTAACTTATTCCTAAAAGTGATCCTTACACAAGTTAAAGTACATGATTTTTTTTAAAAAAATCAGTCAGATGTAAAAGAAGCAAGAAAACCTGCTTTTTCCAAATGAGTTCTTCACTTTTAAGTAAATAACACAAGCAACTATTTCTTTAGTGGAAATTTTAATGAAGATTGACTCTATAAAGGAAAAAGAAAATACAGTAAAGATTAGCCATAAAATCCTCACTGAGTACTAGATAATTCCATTTATAATTTTTCCCCTCAAGTATTTGCTTTTCAATTTTATACATCATAAAACTGAACATTTATTTCTTGTGTTCCATATTGATTTATAAAGTATTGTAAATTTTAAAATTATAAATACAACACATTTTAATAGTTTAATAAAAAATGTTAGGACACACTATTTTTATATTATGTGAGGGAATCCTAAGAATTATTGTTTGGAGAAATGACTGGAAAGAAAGTATCTTTAACTTATAGAACAACTTTAAATATTTAATAATTTTCATGTGGAAAAAATTCCTGCAGCATCAGAATATAAAGAACAGTATGTGTTTTCATTGTCTCTTTGTTTGACCATTTTTTATGTCTAACTCTTGTAATCTGAAAAAACACTTTCAAGATAACAATATGCAACATATTAACTATAGTTAATTTCCTATTTCTTTTTTAAAACTATCATTTTTATTCTTTATGCTTTTAAAATAAAAAACTAATGAAAAAGAGCCTTAAGAATGTAAATCTAAACATGAGTTAAATGTTAAACAATACCAACAATTTCTAAAGCAATAATTTATGATAATATGCTTTTAACAAACTCATCTAGAACGAGATAGAAGCAAAGAAAATCAAGACACTGGATTGTAGGTCACTGACTCACCTCCTGGGGGAGCTCATTTCTTTTCTTTGTAAAGAAGAAATGCCTTAGGTTGACAAAGAGTAACTGAATTTCTGAAAGCAACCAGTGAGCAATGGGCAGTGTCGGGGATGAGGTTCAAAGGAGTGCTATATGTTATTCTTCCTGGCGATTTTCAATTCAGCTGGTGTTCAAATTGACCACCAGTTTTTCATACACCACAGTCCAACCCTGGTCAACTTGATAACCATTCAGTTTTCCCTAAACCCTGGTTTCTAGTGGTAGATTTGTACAATGTTAGCATATCTTGATCTGTTCAGATTTACATTAACACAACAATTTCATTCCTGCACCAAAAGCAAAATATTCAAAAGATGGCCAAAATGCAAGGTTAAAGGATAACACTTTCATGAATTAACCTGGGTACAAACATATAAAAATGACATTAACATCAAATTAAAAGAACTATTACAATCACTGTCCTTGCTTCCCATTAACTTTTAAGATGCATGGCAAGACTGAAAAACAAGGATCTCCTGCAATTCAAATACACTTTTCCTTCTGGGTGAAAACTTCAGTTCATTTTGCCATTGTCCTGTTTCTTCTCCACAACAATGTTCCCTTCTCTGTCATCTTTGCAAACCACAATTTCACTAGAGCCTCCATCTAGTCAAACACTTTCAGTTACTCTCCTGGCTCTCTGCTCTTAATTTCCAACATAGATCTGCTCAAAAGCTCTCAGAAGTAACCATGCTACCATCCCAACAGTACACTCCACTGAAATTTTTCTGCCACTCAGGTAATGTCTCTAAACACAAGCAAAATGAATACCAACTTTCAGCCAAAACACAATATACTACCTGGAATGTAGCAGCTGATGCAGTCCTTCTCAATAGAAGCCTCCTGAGCTTCATTCTAACTGGCAGCATTTCCATCAGTATTCTGATTTTCCAGACTCCAACCAGAGTCTCCAATATAGTTTATAGCACACAGGGGTTGTCTTTTTTACCAGTCTTTCAAAATCTTTCCAAATTAATTCCCAAGGCTGTTAAGCCACATGGCCAGGCAACACAATAGCAATGATCCTATTCACTCTGTACCAGTTTTGCTATAGGCAGGGATTACAAACAGAACAAGACAATAGAAGACACATAACGTATAGTATTATTTTGTAATAGCCACCCAGAGTCAAATGCAAGAAGTGCAGGAAATCCATCCACACACTAATGACTTAGAGAATCCAGTCAAGAGGCTGGATCCCATGGCAATTTTCTGTGTAATTCTAGAGCCCACGACAGTGACTCACACAAGTCTGTTTTATGGATCTGCATGGGGAAGGCTCCAAGGTCAGTGGTGGAAGCTACAATGTCTATGCCAGTGGAGTGAAGGATCTGTGCCCATTGGCTGAGGGTTCTTTACTGGAGCCAAAAGCAGTGCTCAAAATAAGGACCAGGTCTCACCCCTAAAGTATCACAGCCATCCTTTATGACAAGGTGCCAAGCTCCTCCAACAATGAGAACAGCTGAGTCATACCAAGAAGCCAGCGTGACAAGCTTCTCCTAGAGACTGAACAGCCTGCATCTTCCCCTCCAGAACCAGGAAGCAGTGGTCAAAGTAAGTACCAGAGCTCCCCCAAAGTGAACTGCAGCCATTCTCAGCAACGAGGTCCTGAACTCCTCAGGTGATAACAGCAGAGTGCCTTAGTTTTTTACAAAAACTGAGCTTCTGATGTATTTGTATCAAAATAGAAAAATACATCAATAAAATAACAGAATCCAGAAATGAACCCTCATAGATATATGAAGTTATGTTTTTTTTTAGAAGACTCAAAAGTAATTTCAGTGGAGCTAGAATAATTTTTTTCAGAAAGATTAGTGGATACATACCTACATCCTCACACACACAGTTTTAAGAAATACAATGTCATCTCGTACCACTTACAAAACCAAACTCAAAATACATCCCAGAGCTAAAAATGAAATGTAAAATGATACAACTTCTAAAAGAAAACATAGGTGAAAGTCTATTTTGTCTTAGGTTTTGCAAAACTTAAATATAACGCAAAAATTCATAAAAGTATTTGATAAATTGAACTAAATGAAAATTCAATGCATTTACTCTATCAATCATATTGTTAAAAAATGTCATACTGTAGGAAAAACTTTTCAAAAACTGTATATATTATTAGGAATTTTTATCTAGATAAATAACAAAACTCAAACTTCAAAAGTAAGAAAAATCTCCATTTTTAAAATATTTCAATTAACACTTTATCCATGAACTATAATAATGATGAGCAATAATGTGACACATTATTTGTCATTGGATAAAAACCAAATGAAAATCATAATGAGATATCACTACATGTCTATTTCAATATACTTTAAAAGACTGACCACATCAGTGTTACGAGGGTATAGAATAGCATGAAATCTCACACACACAATGGGACTATAAAAAGGTGTGAACATTTTGGAAACCAATTTATAAGTTTCCTGAAAGGTAAAATATGCAGCCATCACATAACACAATAATTCTTAGGCATTTAATCAAGAAAAATGAAGACATGTATCCATTAAAAGCCTGCCCATGTATGTCCAAGCATGTGTTTTATAGTAAACTAAAATTTGAAACAACCCAAATATCTGTGAGCAAGTGAATCAATAATAAATTATGGTTATTCATAAAAAGTCATGCTATTAAGGAGTAGGAAAAAATGAATGAAAGTGATACAGGCAACACCATGAGTAAGTTCAATATAACATATTAAAGGAAAAATAAGCAAAAATAACAAATTAAATGATATAATAATCAAAGAAACACAAACTAATCTAGTGACAGAAAATACATTAGTGATTGGCTGAGGGTGAGGTAAAGAAGAAGATAGGATGGAAGGATTTCAAAAAACTTTGAAACAAAATTACTCAAAAAAAGATGACTTTGGAGATGAATGTGTATATTAAAGAAGAGATTATTTACAATCATACAATTTGAAGATGAACATTTAATAATGATGGCGAACATTTTAGAGATGAGTTCCCAAACTGCAAACTAAAACTCATTTATTGCAAAGTGTCAATACTGACTGCAATTAAACCTGAATACTGTGGTTTCAGTTTAGAAAAACAACTCATACATTAACATGTTTTGTTTTAAAAGAAAAACAAATAGTTTCCCATAGGTTCATCACCACCTTATAGAACAATTAGTAGGGTCTGTATGTGAAGACTTGAGTTTTCTCTACAACACCAAAGTCACAGTGATGAATATTTTGGGTTTGAGGGACATGTCACATCTAAGGCAGCCTCTAATATCTTTGAGAGTCACTAGAATAAATTTTAAAAACAGTTATTTAGCTAAGGATTTAGCTAAGTAGCATAAGCGCCTGCCTGGCAAGCACTAGGTTATGAGTTCAATCTCTGGTACCAAAAAAATCAAAATAAAATAATAATAATAATGTTTAACTGCAGAATTCACTCTTTGATCCAGCATTTCAGTATTTTTCTCAATATGTAAAATATTTTAAATCTATTCAACTTTTTAAAGGAAAATCATATCTCTATGAGTTTTGTTTAATTTAACAGATAGCTGTAGGTACTTCATTTATATTGCTTCCTAGCTTACTATGCCCTACCCCCTGCCCATGGCGCTGGGAATAGAGTGGTGAAAGGAGAGTTGCCAACTCTGACTTCATGCAAAAGAAGGGGAACATTAAGCATCTGCGCACGGCTCCAACTATTAGAATATATTACTATCCTTATAAGCTAGTCTAGGAGGCAGAGATGAGTAACCAGAAGGTGTTGTGTTTAAAGTACAATTTGAGAGATAAGGAAGTGTTATTTATGCAAAGGCGGGTTTTAAGCGTATTCCAGCTAGAGTACTACAGATTGTTATATGATGAGTCAAAAGTGGCCCTTGGTTGGTACTTCTTCACTGCAGACTACCAGTCATTAGTTCAAAATTTTACAAGCATCAAACACAGTTTTACAAATTCAGTTGCTTTAACCACAGCTCGGATAAGCAAATTTTGAGCCAGTTAGAGCCTGCTTGCATTTCATTCTCCATGAAACTCTGTCTAGAGACAAAATAAATCCTGCTGCTATAAAAGACCCCAAACTGTTACTGCCCTTCTGAGGTGTCTAACACAGAGACACCTACCATGTTGCCAGATACTACCTAGACACACAAGTTCCCTCACCCTCTTCACCCCGCTCTCCAGTTCAGATCTCCCTTATTTAATTCCTTGTGGATGCCAGCTACCCCACCAAATCCAGCTTTGCTATGTCTTGTAGATGGCCTCATGCTCTGGAGAAGTTTCTGTAGGCAAACCTGTTAAAGCATCCCATAAATCAGCACATTGTGAATTACTGCTACCTCATGGTCTTACCAGAATTAGCCTCCTCTCTGCAACTCACTGTAGAAAGTGCAAATTAGAGAGAAAAGCAAAAATCTTGTAAGGAACTAAAATGAATGTTGTTTAACTTTATGTTGTATATTATTAAAATGTCTAAACTGTCATTTTAGGACATAACAGTGTTTTCACTATTGGGTTTTATTATGGTTGATACATTGTGTCAAAGTGAGAATTTTAAGTTTAACTGAGAAACTCAGCAGGGAGTCAGGGCCCTTACTTTGTAAATACCCTCATCCTGTGCCAGAAGAGGGCAGAAGATTTTGTGAGTGCTACACTAGCCCTGGAAGTGGGGGAGGAGAGTGGCCTGTGTACAGTATAAGGGAGGGAAGGAGGCATGCTTAGGTCCTTTTTTGCCCTTTTGCTCTTGTTGCTTGCAAACACATAAACAGCTGCCCCTCAGCCATGCCACCTTGACTTGGAGCGAGCTGAGTACTTAAAACTTCAAAAACTGTAAGCTAAATAAACCTCTCCTTCCCTAGTTTGGGGCATCAGGTATTTTGTCTCAGCAATGAGACAAAATTAACCAAGACAGGTTTAAAGTGAAATTTCCTTGACTTAAAGTGTATAATTTCCAGTTGGACAGGATTGCCACTCCCCTCTCCTCAGACATCACTGTTTACTCATCAACACAAATAGATTACCAGTGTTTGATTATAACATCCTATTTTGGACAGCCATTAGATTTTGCATTTGCAAAAATCCATGTGTCTTTTTCACATTTCTACTGATGCATTTTACCATTCAATACTTGTATGATGTTTGTGATACATAAGTGTGAAATTTTACACTTTCTTTTCCTTAGTCTATCTCTCTGTATAGACTCATAAATATGTACCTAAGTACTCATCTCTGACTACATGAACTGATATGCTACACAATAATATGGCAATGGGCCCTATATAGTATAGTGATCCCATAAAATTATATCACCTTGCAAGTATCTTAATTAGTATAAGTATACTCTGCTTTTTTTTACAACTAAAAAACTCCTGATACATTTTTCAGAATGCATCCCTATAACTATCTACATGAATATATTCATATTTTTATGCATTATCAGTACTGTTTATTTTTTCTGGCACTTTAGGTAAACTCCAACTTTAACATTTTATGACTTAATAGCTGGAATTTAGTATTATTCCCTACTTGTCTACAAACTTCATAGCTGGTCTATAGTTACTTCTATATTATAACTAATATTACTATTATATATACATACATTATTTAAACATAATGAAAAATTAAAATCTGCTTTCTGCTAGTTCCTTAAAAAGACAAAACTAACTTCTTATGAAAGTAGTGTCTAGGTTGTTCAAAAATACCAAAACATATTCCATAATTTACATTAAGCAACATATTTCACAGTTCAGACAAGAAGGCATGATGAATGTCACTTCTCTTTACATTGTCTCACAAATGAATGGTAGTTAGAAACACCATCATTGTCTTATTTTATATTCCTCCCAATTGTAAATAAATAGCACTCCCATTTCATTGCAGCTATCATAGTAAATTATAGAAGTTCAAGCACATTTAAAAAAAACTCAACTAAAATTGATGACCACTGATTATATCTTCTGAAGACTTAGTAAATTCATTTATGAAATCACTATGTTGTGAAATCATCATCAGAGTTGTGACAAAGAATTAAATAAAGTAGCTAAGTGAAACAAATTTAAACATTTCAACCATTTTCTCATTTACCTTATATCCGTCAGACTCATTTAAAGATGCTGCATTGTAGCAGCACAGTTCTGAGTTATAATAGCAGACCACCCCATGAACACATCTAAATTCTCATTAGATAATTTAAATAAGAAATAGATAAGAAAAAAAGAATGACAGTAGAGTAACAGGTGTGAGATAATAAAAGACATTTACAAAGATGTAGAATTCTAGATTGATTTGTTATTGAGAGCTTACTATGAACCAATCATGTACACACATAAGCATTAACTTATTTCTCATAACAACTAAAGAATAAATTATTAGCACCATTTTCAGTCAGCCCCAAGTCAGATCATAAACATATTATAGTATTTGACTCAAATGCAGGTTTTCCAACACTGAAACCTTTTCTACTCTCAGACAGTGTCAAAAGGTGCCTCTAACAAACAAGGGAGCAAGATGGCAAACACATACAGTATCACCTATGTAAATGTAACCTTAAATATTACAAAAAATAAAAACCTTTATCTGAAAGGCGTTAATAAAAGTTAGTTGTATGTCTCTTAGAAAAGGTTAATTGAATTTCTACTTCTAATTAGGATACAGGAGTACACAAAAGAACTCTGACACCATGGCAGAACTGTTTGCCTGCTTATGGGCACAAGGGAGATTTTCACAGATGAGATGCCAAGGTTAAAGAACCCACATGTGCAAAATAGGGACAACACCAGGTAGCATGGAGCAGAGCACAGGAGCTCAAGAGAGCCACCTACATCCTTATTATATAATTATTTAATATAATTCATTATATAAGATATTATTTATTATATAAAATTATTCTTATTTTACAATTGTTATTTTATATTTACATTCTTACATAGCACCATAACCAGTGCATGCATGTTTAGCTGTGCTAAGTCATGGTGACATAACTGTATCCTACTATGTGCCTCAGCTAGATAAGCAGGGTTGTGTCCTCAGGTGTCCTTAGATGCCCCTGAGTTTTAAAGTAGTCTGGGTGGTCCCCTACAAAACCAAGACAATAATAGATATGTTAAAATTCACAATTTTAATAAAGCTATTGAAAAGCAGCAGAAACAAAAGTGTGATAATCTTTCCTAGAAGGATCAAAGCACTCAGACTACACATTGGGTGACTTTGTAGTGTTTAGGGTTCTCTAAAGGAACAGAATCAGTACTATGTATATTTTTTTCACTAGGAGATATTATAAATATATATGTAAATTTATTCAATGGGATTTATTAGGTAGGTTTTGCATATCAGAGGCAGAAGAGTCCAAAATGGTTATTTGCATGCTAAACAACCAGCTGATCTAATAACTGCTCAATGTAAGCTGGAAGCAACAGATTAAGAAAGATCAAGGTTGAAGCATTCGTCTGAGACCAAAGGTCTAGAAGCTCACTGAAGAACAGCTGATACAGGGCTCCATTCAAAGGATGGAAAAATTAGAGTCTGGTGTCCACAGGGGTTTAAAGTTAGTAAAAGATGAATTTACGCAAATAGAAAGGAGATTTTCAGGCACAGGCCGCCTTCCTCCCTTCCCTTGTATCTCATCCTGGCTACAAGACTACTGGATGGCAATATTCACAATTCAGGAAGGTCTTTCCCCTGGCCTGTACAACAACCATCTGGATATTCTTACAGTCACATATGTTTCACTAATTTGCTAGAGGATTGTTAATCCAGTCACATTGACAATCATCATTAATTGTCAAAAATCTACTGTGAGAATAAGTGGGAAAAGAGTGGCTACTTCTCAGACAGAAAGTCTTGCAGAGAGCTCGTGAAACCAATGAGTATTATAAAGATAGATTGGGAGATAGAAAGTCACCTGTGAAAACAAGAACATCTGTCCTGCCAGCCCTCTACTACCCTTCTGGAAAGATAGCTGATTAATGGCAAAGAAGCTGAGATGAAAAGAATATCTTCCTGCAGACTTACACATTTCATAATGAATCAAAACTACCCACAGCTGTGACCCAACCCACTCCCAGCTCAAACCCAAACAAGATCCAATAAATTAGCTAAAAAGCAAAAAGAATCTGCCTCAATTCAATTTGAAACCATAGCTGAATACAATCGATCTACACACACAAGCTAAAAGCAGTTTTCAAAGAACTGTAAGGTAGATCAGCAGATGACTCTGCCACTGGAATTATCAGGAAAAAGTAAAATAATAAGTTTATTAAAGAATTTTGGTGAAAAAAGTTTGACACAAGAGAAAGGGAATTACAGAATAGAAAGAAAACCACATAAATTAAACAAAACTTCTAAAATATGAAAATAAATATTTGAAAATAAAATGCATTTAAAACAATATGAATCAGTTTCATCTCCTGCCCTTTAATGATAATTTTGGACACAGTTTGACGCAGCAAAAAAGTCAATAACTTGTAAACAGACAGAAATTATCCAGATTTAACCACTAAGACAAACAAGAATATATATGAAGAGACATAGGGGCTGGGGATTTAGCTCATTGGCTTAAACGCCTGCCTGGCAAGCACAAGGTCGTGAGTTTGATCCCCACTACAAAACAAAAAAAAAAGACATAAGCAATGACCTATTAGAGTGTCATATACCTAATGTATTTGTAATTGGAGTTGGAAGAAGAGAGAGAATGGGTGGAAAAACTGCAGTGTGACATAATGGCCTAAAATCCTCAATATTTGATATAAATATCAATATATGTTTCCAATAAGCAGACTAAACCTAAGCTCAATTGTTTAAAAATCACTCCCTTAGACTAATTCAAGCCAACCTGCTAAAAATCTAACATTTTTTCTTAAAAACTTGATTGTATATCAAGACAAAGATGGACTATTTCAAAGGGAAAAGAGTAAGAACGATGACTTTTCATTGAACACAATGAAAAATGTCAGAAATGGAATGAGACTTTTAATGTGTGAGAGCCAGTTCTTCAGTCACACTTCAGCAAAAATCTTTTCAAAAATGAAAGAAATAAAGCAGTGTTTAGAAAATCAAACCACCCAGGAAAAAGGTGGCTCAAAAAAACAAAAACAAAAAACAAATAGGTAATCAAAGTAAAAATCAAGATAATTCATTACTTTCCAAACCATCAAAAAATATGCAAAAGGGAGTGCCTTGAATCAGCAAAGGAACCCAAATTTATTAAAAAAAAAAAAAAAAAAACCTGGGCTGCACAAGTGAGTTTTAGACTAGCCTGAACAGCATAGCAAAACTGCCTCAAAAATACAAACAAACAGAAAACAAAGCAAAACAATAAAAACCCAGGTACAGTGACACATACCTGTAATCTTAATACTCTTGAAAGACTGAAGCAAGAGGATCACAAATTTGAGCCCAGCCTGGGAAACTTAGTGAGATCCTGTCTCAAAAACATGAAAAGAAAAGAGAGCTGAGATGGAAATCAGTATAAACACCTCAGTTCTGAAGGAAAAACAAAACCTGAAAAGATTCAGAGACACAAGCTCATTTTAAAATTTAATTGCATTTCTGCAAAAATGCTTTAAATAGTTGGAAAAATTTATAAGGAAAATTAACATAGTTATCAAAAACATAAAATATGAATACACTTCCTGAAAGATATGCCAGAAACCTATAACAAATTATAACAAACAGTTTTCTTAAGTAAAAGACAATGCCATGTTCATGAAGTGAAGTCAATACTGTGGAAATGTTAACTCTCAAATGAAACTATTGATACAATGTTATCTAGATCAGAATTTCTCCTTTGTTTTGTAGAAACTGACAAGATACTTCTAAAATATATGTTGAACAAAAAATGGTCTGTTATAACTGAAATAATTCAGAAAAGAGAAATGTGAAAGTTTTCAATATTTGATTTTAAGATAACTTATCTATCAAATTATGTATTGTAAGATACATTTATGCCCTCATTGTAAAGCTTAAAACAAAACTACATTAATTTGGATATTACAACAGTGGCAGAAAAGAAAATAGATCAACATATTGGATAGGAAAGTATATAAGTAAATGCAATTCAGGGTGGAAAGAAATGTGTTTTTTGATAAATGGTGCTGGTACTGGTATAATGATGAACCTTGGCCCTAATTCATGTTATTAAAACGTTGTTTCCAAATGGATTGTAAAGTGGAGCAGAAAACTTGAACTGTAACACTTCTGAAAGCCCAAACAAGAAATATATTTTGAACCTTGAGGGAGTCAAGCATGTCTAAGATGTGACATAGACATTCCTAAACAAAAAAGAAAGAAATCATAAACTGAAACATTATATATTGAAATATGGGAGTTAAGAAACTTAAAGAAAAGCCAGAGGCTGGAAAAAATTACTCATGGTAACAAATCTAATAAAGACACATCCAAATTATATAAAGAACTCCTACAAGGCTATAATATAGAAGAAGTAACCCAATGAAAACTGTCAGAATATATGAACAAACTATACCCAAAAGCAGATATATGAATGACTAACAAGTACATGAGAAATTGTATCAGTATCATTAGGCACCAGCAAATGCAAACCCACAATGAAAACAAACAAAAAACCAGACATCGTCAACTATATAAAAATATAAACCAAGGCACCGCTTGCCTATATCTGGAAGGAATGCAAAATAGCACAAACACTTTAGAAAACTGGTAGATAATTTCATATAAAGCTGAATCTATAATAAGGTCTACTATTTCTAGGTCTAAACACAAGAAGTATGATTACAAATATAAGACAAATATTAAAAAGCTCATAGAAAATACCTATCAACAAAATAATGAATAATCATATGTAGAATTTTCTATACAGTAATAAAAGAACAATTTATATGCACAAAGCATGGATAAATCTTAAAAACATGCTGAGAAAAACACTACAGAAACAAAATACGCTAAATAACTAAACTGTTCAGATAGAAACCAAAGTAGTGTTTGCACCAGGAGTTTGAGTATACTTTGAATCACCATTACCAACTTTCTCTCAAACATCTGTAACTCAGAATGCTACAGTTCTGATTACTCATCTACCATTTTTCTCATTATTCTAGTCCCATATTAGTGATGCAAAATGATTAATTTTATCTTTGTTTTTTGAAATCACTAGTAATTTAAAGTTTGGGGATGTAGCCCAGTTAGAGGCTTAGCATGCAAGAAACCTAGGTTTAATTCTGAACTATGCAAAAATGAAATGAGTAATAGTTCAATTATTTTACATCACTAATCATTTCTGAATACATTGTTCATTGTACTACTCCAAAATTAAGGAATTAATTGTATCCTTTCTTTCTGAAGTATAATATATTAGTATACTTTTGATGAATACCCAGAATTTGAAAGATCTTTAATTATTATGTATAATATCTGTTCTTCTACCTCACACAGTGAACACTGAATTATAGTATAGTTGTAGATATACAAAGATAGATGTCTCTGTCAGAACTCTGGAGCTGATTTTCAGCCAGTCTACTTCCAATTGCTGTGTTGAGAAGCTTTGTTTCACTCCAGTCTTTTACTCATGCATCCATCCTGGCTTCTTTTGAAGTCCTTGGCTTTCTTTAGTTTCAAAACATGATGTCTAGAGGCAGACTTACCTTATCTCAATAGTTTTTCTAAATAGTTACACATTTAACCAAGTCTTTAACTTTTTATATATTGCTTATTAACCATTATCTTTATTCTTTTCTTCTCAGAGGGGTAGACATGTTTTGAGGATTCTAGTTTCATTTTTCTCTGCTTTATCTTCCTATATGTTCATCTGTCTATCTCTCATTGACTTAATTTTGGATAATTCTCTAAAATCTCTCTTAAAATTTAACATTTATCCTTTCATTTATGTAGATATGTTTTTATTTTCAATTGTAAAGAGAAAAAAGAAAAAAACAGAAAAATCAAGAAGCAAATAAGTCAAAAAACAACAACAAAAACAAAACAACGACAACACCAAAAAACGTTACCTATATGGATTTTCAAAGCAAGATGATAGGAATTTACCGGTTTTTATATTGCATATTGTCATCTTCAAAATAGTTGCTCAGGTTACTAGATATAGGAATAAAACAAAACAGTAAAAGGGAACAAAACATTGAATTTCAAAAGAAGGACAGAAGGAAATCTCCAAAATTGCTATAATGTATATTGTTATCTTTCAAATAGATGCTCAGACTACCAGCTTTAGAACTGCAAAGTCAAACAGTACAAGCATTCAGTTATTTATTTATTTATTTATTTATTTATTTTTTACTTCAGTTGCTATCTCAGCCTGACATCCTCCAAATCAGCCCACTGCTTCTGGCAGGGGGTTGGCAGGTTGCTCTTCTTGTCTCCCAGCCTGGGCACAGGCTGGTTCAAGGAAAGGTGTCTTTTGTCTTTTGACTACTTGATTTTCTTCCTGTTCCCCATAATGGCTGCCTGGCTCATGGGAAGTCATGATTTGACTCTTAGATTCTCTTCCTGTTTCCCATGACAGCTTCGCCTGGCTCACAGAGTATAGATATGTTTCTAACATATTTCCTAGTACTGTATTTTAATATCAGTCACAATATGTGTTTTTGATTGAGGAAGTTCTAATTCGCTAAAACCATGGCATTTATTTTGCTAATAGGTCATATTTGTCTCTAATTGTTGTTGCATAATTATTGTTCACTTTGTTTTAGCTTTTTTATCTATATGGAAGTTCTTGGAATCAAATTTTCCTGTTTGTCATGTTTTCTTGCTCACACTTATAGAAGATTTTTTTCTTTTATGTTTTCTGCATGGAAAAAACCTTCCATAACCACATCAGGTTACCACTAATTATTCTTGTTTTTATTTTTCTCCCTGTTTCTGTCATGCATGAGGTTTTTACTCTTATTTCATTTTTCTGTAATTTGTCCAGTAATTTTAGATACTTTGTGTCCACCGATGTGCCTCCACCATACATTTCCCTAAAATATTTTTTAAGTTAATTATTTTACTGTGTGAAAAATTTTCCAGGATAAAAATGAAGTTTGGAAAAAATACATGTTGTTCCTTAATGTGAATGAGTGATTAAAGAATTTCTCTAACTTCTGTCTTTTCACGTAGTTTACATCTAAAACAATGAGGTTGTTATTTTCCAAGACCTCTGGCACTTAATATAAAAATGAAGGCATGCATTCTCAGGTTTTAGCCAAACTTTATGATGGTAAATTTAATCATATCATACCTATCCTTTTTATTTCCTGGACTTAAAATCATACTCTGCTTAGCTGGCAGCATGACAGGTGACCAGACTGATGGCTGGAGCAGTGTACCATTATTAAATTAACTACCATCAACTATAAACTTCTTAAAATCCTTCTGAGAAAATGAAAGTTGTAAAAGTTAACATGAATTCCAGCTTTTTAATATAAATATAAAAGACACTTTTAAAAATTGCTACTTGGCCAGTAGTAATTTAACAGGGTTGTTAGAGAGGGCGTTGTCCTCTTGTTTCTGGGTAACTGATACACATCAAAGTTATCATTCTTGAAAGTCTTTTTATCTTCTCTCTTTGCAGCTGTTTCAAAGATCTTTATGGTTCATTCACGTGTCCTGTCACTATCTTTTCCCAGCAGGGAATATTCTTCAGAAATAATAGGAGCTCCATTTCCAGAGATTATAGCACACATATTCTGGTTTTTAGTAGCATAAAAAGGCTCAGATGAATTCAGATGCATATACATGACAAAGTCTTGATGTAGTAACCAAAGTAGGAAATTACAAGTAAGAAGTAGAAAGGCTGCCTCTGTATGAATCATGGTTAGAATGTTCACTTGTAGATACAGCAAGGTAGTAGTAAAAATATACTAATAATAATTATTTCATTTTAGTCACCATAATGCAAATAAAGTGGTTATAAATTAGTACCATTCCTGATTGACAGTAGCTATTAGTAATTACAAGTTACACTAGAAAATTTGTAAGCAATGAAAGCAATTATTAAATGCATCGGTCCCAGATTATGGTACAATAAAAGTTCTTATCATTCTGAGTAGGTGCCCAACAAATGTTTTCGGATTTCACTTGACTTCAAGCTCTCTATATAGTGACTCACTAGGCTACATAAAACAGTGTTATGCATCTTCATATCTGCACTTAACAAAATGCGTTACCTACAGGCAAACTCTTGCCCAAGAACATGCGCATATAGGGAAATGGAGGATCCCTTAAATTACTACTTCAGCAGCTGAATCTCCAATTGGTTTCGCTTCTAGTCCCATTCTAATATTGTAGCCAGTTGTCATATTCCCCTTGTGGCTAATGTTCTTCCTTTATTCTTTTATTTATTTTTTTTAGGCAGGTTCTCACTGTGAAATTCAGGTTGGCCTTGAACTCACTAATGTAGCCCAGTCTGCCCTCGAACTTACAATGATCCTCCTGCCTTATTCTCCCAGGTTCTAGGATTGCAGGAGTTCCCTACCTCTAGCTTCCTTCCTTCATTCTGTAACTCTTTCAAACTTTAAAATCAACAGAGAAACTAGCTCTCATCATTATTTTTCTCTAGCTCCAGTCAAAAAATAATTAGTAATAGATAACTCTGCATGATCTACCACCCTCAGTCAATGAAATCCTAAATATGACCTGATACCTGTCACCATGTGACAAAACTCCACAAATACACTTTATCAATTTAACAAATTAGAAATATGACTCATTTGTCAGTAGATAATTAAGTAGTTTGGGTTACTAGCAGTTCATGGCAAGTCCTGATATAAACTGAAAACGTGTGCAACATGATGTTTTCTTACTTATAGAAATTAATTCTGAGGTGTATGTAGTGTAAGAATAATATGCACTAAAAATCAATCTATAATGTTACAGAGTCAAAATTTTCAAGAATCAACTTCCTAATCCATGATCTTACCCAGTCAAGCAATGTAAGAAAATAACAGAATGGTGGCAAGATTATTAGACTGTCCAGAGCATGCACTGTATAAGTAGAAATAACTTTACAGTAGATACAAGGGGCAAAAACTCCAGTTGACTCATTTGTGAATATTGTGTATATGTGTAAGAAAGAAAAATATTCAATCCCTGGTACCAGAAAAAAAAAAAGAAAGAAAAATAGATTTTCCTGTTTTAGACTAGATTTTCAGCAGGAAAAATAGATTTTCTTGATTAAAAGACAAACTCCTAATGTATCTGACATTGGCTCCCAGGGAAAAAGAAATAATTAGAAAGAGATGCTATGATGAGCCTTGCCAAGAAAAGAAGAGGTGAAGATTGGCGTCTTTCCTTCACTCACGTGATGAACTCAAGAGAAGCATAAGCAGTGTTCTGATGAGGAGTTAGACAGCATGCGACAGTTGACTCTTAAGGGGAGGGTGTGTGTTTGTGTGTGTGAGTGTTAGAACTCAGGCAGCATCAGTCTACACTTCCATGGGTTACTATAGGCTTGGGAAATCTGAAGAGGGTTTCCAATAGTGATGCACGAGTCAGAGTGATGATGGATAGATGTATAGATTAGTGCTCAGAGAAAGGGACAACTAAACCTAGCAAGAATAAGAGGATTATATAGAAATGTGTAGGAGTGACCCTACATATTATAATGAACAAAGTGTAGGCAACAAGAAGTATATAAGAAGTTCTAGGATTTAGCCAACGGTACTCAACAAAAAATAGGGTTCAATGTGGGAAAGTTAAGGAGCTGTGATTGTAACAAATAAGTTGTTTCATTTTTATGATTCATTATGTAAGAATTCTTTGACAAAATGTGCATGACAGTTAAGATATAGTCTCATGATAAAAAATGATAGAGATAGGATTTAGAAATAGTAAATTTTGTGTGATAAGCTCTAAGTTTGGAGCTTCACTATTATCAAGAAAACAGGAAGTATAACATCATTCTATTCCTTTAAATATTACTGTAAGCAAACAAGCTTCAGTCTGCTGCAAATGTGCCATTTAATTTATCGGATGTTCTTCATTCATCAAGAAAGATACACGTCATAATTCTTCCTTTCTCTGTTTCCTTTCCACATATTTGATATGGCTTCAGTAAAACAAGGCAAAAAAAAAATTTCCAGTTGATTTATGGAAAAGAATCTCAGTACTTCATTTTTTACTTCTTATTGATGTTTTCACCTTGGATTTAAGCAATAATTTTAATGAAAAAACTTTTGTGGATGAATCATAGGAAGGACTTAGCTAGAAGGATCTTATATTTTATGATAAAATATCCAAAAGTCAGTTAAAAAGACAAGGTTGGGCACTATATATTTAACCCTTTAATGACATTTATTCACAAAGACATGTACAATGTATTTGACCCTCTGGGACTTTCAAGAATGAGGTGTCATATTGCTTTGATGAAAAATAAATTACCACAATCCCACCAGTTTAAATAGCAAAAATGCATTGTCTTAGAGTCTCCAAGTGAGCTGATTCTTACATTCAAGATCTCACCATCTGAAATCAAATAAAGACTGGGACTATGTTTTCACCTGGGATCAAAATTGTCTTCCAAATACATTTTTCAGAGATTTTGGCTCCTTACAGTCAAAGGACATTTTCTTGTTTTCTTCTTGGGTGTGGATGTTGCCTAGGAGTCATTCCCTCCTCTTCCTCCTCAAAGCCTACCTTGGGCCCTGAACACATGGGCCCTTTCCCTAACGACTTGGTAGTTTATTCCTTTCTAGATCAGCAGGAAAAGTCTTTTCATTTGGAATCTTTAAAACCATTCTATTAAAACAGTCTGATCTAACTTACCTTATGAAGCAAGTGACTGCCCATGTTTGAATGTGTGCATTTCAGGGTGTAAGAATTTTAGCATCATCTTAGAATTCTGCTTATTATACCTGCTGGCAAAAAGCTTTCCTAGCACAGAGAGGCTATTTTACTAAACAGCTATGTTATAAAATCCAATCCCTCCATTTCTATAATCTTTCTAAATATTTAAATAAAACATCTGAATATTAATATTAAATCTTTGAATATATTACTGCATATTAAATGTAAGAGTTACAAAATATTTCATTTAAAGTTAGTGGTCACATACTTAATTAGTTTACTATTTCTTCAACTGAAAACTAAAAGTCTGTATATTTTTATGTAAATGAAAATAGGTTGCACTAATTTTCATCAATTTTTTTTCATTTGACATATATGCACATTTTCCATAGTATGCTACTGCATCATCACTATACTTATACATATGAATGTTTTAGATTGATTTATCAGCATATTTATTTCTCTGAGCCTCCAAAAATTTTCCCCAAATGTTACTATCAATTAAACAATAAATAATTTTGATATACATGTGCAATATATAACATATATATCAAATATATACATATGACACAATCTTATCTAATAATTTAAATATTTGTTCTAGGTAAATTCCCAGCACAATTAAATAGAATAAGCAGCTTCTGACCCTTTGCATTGCCAAAGTACCAAAGTACTCTACCAAGTAGCCTAAAGCTATTTACGTATAATTGATGAAACTATTACATTTTTACTATTGTCAAGTTTGACAAGAAATATTCTACACTAAAAAAAGAAATATTCTACACTGCAACTAAATTTTTATAAAATTACTAAATATCTTTGAACTATGCCACATAAAAGCATTGAAGATCTAGAAATTCATCTGTCAATTAATTTTGTTTTATTAATTTTGAAATTCTTTTCATTTTTGAATTTCAAAATTTTTACTGTTTATTGATACAATTTAGAAATACATAATGATCACATTTACTGTAGGTAATTTGTATCTGACGTGATAAATCTTGATTCATCTTTTCTTCCCAATCCACTCTTTCCATCAATCCCTCTTCCCCTCATTTACAGAAGCTTTATTTCCATTTCATCCTTCTTTTGTCTTTTTTTCTTTTCCATTTCTTCTTTTCTCCTTCCCCCTCCCTTGTTCTTCTTTCCTTTTGAACAATTTCTTCCTATTTCACAATATCCATTGTACATTCTGGTCCTTATTTACTCTTTTGGGTTCTCACACCAGAGAGATGATGTGATATTTACACGTGGTCCAATTTATTTCACTTAAGAGTATGGTCTCGAGACGCATCCATTTACTTCAGTTTATCTTTCTTTATGGCTGAGTAGTACTCCATTGCATTAAAAAACTCACATCTTTTTTTTATTCATTCCTCGGTTGATGGGCATTGGAGTTGTTTCCAAGATTTACTTGTTACAAATTGCTTTCCTATAAGCAAGCATACACATATATCTCTGTGGAATGATTTCTTTAATTCTTCTGAGAAGATACTCAAAAGGGGAATAGCTGACTCAAATAGGACCACTAATCTTAGTTTTTTGAAGAATTTCCACAGTGGCTGCACCAGTCTACATTTCCACAAGCAGTGGAGAAGGGTTTCTTTTTTACCACAGCTCCTCCAGCATGTGTTATTGGTTGATTTCTTGATGACAGCATTCCTTCTGGGATCAGATGGAATCTCAGTGTTGTTTTAATTAGTATCCCTCAAATGACCAGTAAAGTTGAATTAGAGGGTGCAGAAACAATCACAAACATACTCAGGCACCTTATTTTTGACAAAGAGGCCAAATACATTCAATTAGAAGAAAGATAGCCTCTTTAATAAATAGTACTTGAAAAACTGGCTTTCCACATGCTAAATACTAAAACTAAATTCATGTCTATCACCATGCACTAAACTAAAGTCTCAATGGGTCAAAGATCTAAATATTAAAATAAAACTAAATAAATAAATATTAAAATAGAAACAGTAAATCTACTGGAAGAGAGAATAGGTAGAACTCTTGAAAACAGGTATAGACAAAGATTCAATGAACAAAATCTTGTAACAATATTTTTATCCTACAAATGAAGAACCTGGGCTTGCAGGGTCTGTCATGTGACCAGTTAAAATCACGAATCTAACAGTGGTCAGACACAAAATGAAAATCAGCTCTAGCATTCAGCTCAATCTTTTGCACTGTACAGTATTTCTTAGACTTCAGTAGTCCTCAGGAAATTCCCGGGTGCAAGGTTGATTAACACACACACACGCACACACACAATAAAATAAAAAAATAAGAAGCCTGATCTCATGGATTGTGAACCAGACTGTTTTTATTCTGTGTGAGAACAGATTAGATTTTAATGCAACCAAACTGAAGGTCACTACAATCAGCAAATTACTAATAAATCTATTAGATGTATTGAGAAATTTCACAAAAAAAGAGGAAGAGGAAAATAGAAGTTGTTATAAAGGTTTATAGCTTGACCGCGTTTTAACCTTAAGGTTAATTTTTCACTTTCTTCTCTAATGAGACTGAGGCAGGTAGATTTAATTTATTTACTGGGTATTCCTGTATTCAAAGACAACTAATATCTTTTAAGGTTTATTATGGATATAATACATTAGTTATAAATCTTTCAACATAATACAGAGACATAAAGTATGAAGAAAAACTTCTCTCTGCCATACTCCAAAGAGGTAACCCTTAAGACAGGTATCATTTTTCTTCTGAGTGTCATGTTGCAATATTTAACCATAAATCTGTGAGTTCTTTTTAACACAAATATTATCAATGTACTGAATGAGCAGTTCTGCAATTTCCCTTTCCCACTGACAATGAAATTCTCATCCCAGATTTATGCTTTTCAGTTGCCATTTAAATCTTCACATTACAGATGCTTCAAAACTTTAAAATCAGTGTCCTATAGGCATAGACTCAATTTTTTCCTACATTTCTGCAATTAGGACTAATGCTTTAGTGAATGTCTTCTTGGACATTAACAGTTTTGTCTTTCTGTAAATGTCATTATGTGATCATTCTTTTAAAAATGAACATCTGAAAGTAAAATACGTATTCATTCAAAATCATCACCTAATCAACAAAAACTTTAAATTTCCAATACATTAATACGTGAGAGTGCTGTGTCCCTTCATTTTATTCCAATCTCTCTCATACTCATAAATATAAAAATTGATATAATATTTTTTATGGGTGCTAAGCTTCACATCAATGCTTATCACACTAACCTGTTTTAATCCTCTAACTGCCCAATCAATTGCTTTGCTCACCATTCTGCAGATGGAGACAATGAGGCAGCACAAGTACACTAACTGACTTGTCTGAGGCTGTAAGAATAGCTGGGCTCCACAATGAGATTTGTTCACAGATTATCTGATTGTCTGGCTCCAGAATCATGACTATACCAACCCCATCACCATCAATGCAGATTTCTTAAATTTTACGATATGATTTAATATTTTATTTATAATACTTTATAGTTATAAAGGTTCAGTAGATATGAATTTATCCTGTTTATATCATCCTCTAGCTTCTCTAGTTATTTGTCGGAACTCTTTGTTACTAAGGAAACTACAAAATGTGTTTCTATCATGTGATACCTTGTTTTATTTTGTTCAAGCTAATTTTGTGAAAAATAGTCATGTTATTTTCATTTAATAATATTTTACTCAGGACAACTAAAGATGATTTCTTGTTATAAAGATAGACATTCATATTTTATCTCAGAATTTCTAAATAATTTAACTTGGCAATTAAGTAGATATTAAAATAGATTTGTGTTCTTTAATTTCTATTAAGTATTTTTCAAATTATTTGAAAGGTATTATAAAATTTCATAATGGACAAGTGTTGATTTCATTATGATTCAAAAGAGAATTTGACATAAAATGAATAATATTCCAATCCTAAACTCAATATAAATTTAATTTAATTATGTAAAGTATATTGTTAATGGAAAAGACATTGGAATAAATACACAAAATTATCATAGCATTTTAGAGTGATGTAATTATGAATTATTTTTATTGTCTCCTTTTTGCTCCAAAAACCACCTTTGCTATTTGAAATATCTTTGACTTTTTAATTTACTTTGCATTGTAGTATAGGTACAGAGAAAAGATAATATTTTCCTTGGCTTGTAGGAAATGTGGCAAAAATATGTGTAGTTACTCTAATATATCTGTCTGAAATAGCAGGTTGTTTCATAAAAATGTCTAAAACTATGAGTCTCATCCAATTTTGCTACATTTTTGGTATTCTCTTAAATTCAATTCTGATTATATTTTTTTAAAATTGTCATTTTCTGACAAAGAAAAAACAAGTGAGAAATTGGCATTTGGGATTATGTAAATGACTGAAAATTGCCATTTATCATCATGTAAGTGCCATTTGGGATCATGTAAGTGCTGGGTGACGAAAGGAGGCATAGAGAGGATCTGGTTTCTAGCATGAGATCCAAGGAGATGGCACACAAGGGCAGGACCTCAGTCTCCCAGCACTCTGGCCTATGGGACAAGCATCAGGCAAAAGAGCAGTGAGAAACATGACTTCACATATTCCCAAGAGCAATACTCCATTAAAGAAAGTCACAGGGATGTGTGTGTGTGTGTGTGTGTGTGTGTGTGTGTGTGTGTAGTAAGAAGAATTGCTTGTTCTTCATTTGCAAAAACAGATTTATTTATGTAGGAGAATGTGTTTTGTTGCTCCCAAATACTATTCTAAAAGAATTCAAGGATCTCCAAATGTGAAGGATGATCACAAATATGGAGGACATTTTAATAACTGTTTTTCTTAAAACTTATTAAAGCAAAAGACACACTGCCAAGAATTAGAGGAAAAGTGTAGTCAAGGTGAGGGGGAAATTTTTAAGCATTTCAAAGAGGATTAACAGCAACATGTGTTTTACTATAATTTTGTTTTAATTTAGACATTCAACCTGTGTTTTGGCCATCCCTCCTAGATCAAACATTTGTGACAATTTCTGTCATAAAAAAGCACTACAGTGAGTTCACATACATTGTATTCATATCTTGCATGGTGTGCCTTTTAACTCTTCCTCAAAGTCAAATGACCTCAAAAAGTAAAGAATGAACTAATTCAGGATATTGAGGCAGCCATGGCAGCTAATCTAAAGGTACTCAAAATAAAGAACGTCCAGAACTGCTTGAGAAAGTGGCAAGAATTAAGGGATAAGCATGCTAAAAACAAAGGAGAGTAATTTGAGAAAGGTTGATGGTGACGTGTCTCTTACTGCAACAAATTTTGAACCAAAACATTCTCTGTAGTTTTAATCATACCTTGTTTTCAGGAGGACCCTGCCATTTGAATATTTATGTAAGTATATATGGATATAATTTCAAATACATAGTACACACATGATAAAAAGTTACCTATGTTTATCTCTCTTTATTTTATACTTTCAATTTTGTTATGTCCATGACTCTCAAACCATTTATAAAATTGTATATGTTTTCTGAATTTTCGTTGTTTTTTTCTTATTTTGCACCATTCCATTTATTTTTTTCTTCTCAGTCATTGGATCTAAGTATTAAATGTATTGCCTGTATTGGTGTTGATGTGAAAATATAGATCAGACAATTTAGGGAAATTAATGAAACAAATATTAGTGCAATTGCTGCCATTTTCTTTTATTTCTTCACATCTAATCACTTAGCTAAAAGTTCTTTTAGAATCAGTGCAAATTTCCCCTATTACTGGAAAGGAAACTGTTTTATAGGAAAAATGCTTGGAGTATAGAAACCAAATCCCCAGATTTTAAACTAATACCATGTCAACACAATAACAAATGTGCTAGGAGCGCAAAGCAGCAACAGTTTATTTGGCCAAAGCAGAGAAAACGGTTACAGCTTACAAATCCAGCATGTATGTCTCCTTTCATTAAGATTTAGCTACTTTACATTTCAAGACTTTTTGGTGCTGTGTGCTTGAGTCCTTTAAGTCAACATGACACCTGCTCAGAATTAGTCACCAGGTATACTAACTGGAACTGGGTTCAGTCAAGCAGAAGGAAGCAACCCTCTTGCGTTCAGTGAAAAATCCTAAAGTCATGTAGTGCTCTGGGTACGAAGCAGAACCACTTCCTAGTAATGTGTATCTACAAGCTAGCTGAGTAAATCTACAGAATTCCCATGATAAATCAAATTATAAAATTACACTATCACATGTAAAAAGATTCTTTTCTCAATCCAATTCACAAAAAAATAATGAGATATAGAAAAAATCAAGACAAGCAGCAGCTAAATAGCAGATGGTTCCCACAGCATCCACGCTGAACTAATTAAAGCAATCTTATAGATTGGTTTAAATAAATAGAGACACTTAACAGATATTCACCAGTCTGAAAACTTCTGCGAACGGAGGCATCCATTCCAATAAACTGTACTCTATGGTTTCACAAAAAAAAGCTCTTGTGTATAATGAATGTCTCTATTGTTTGTTCATAAATATCTTAATCTCCTCGCCATTTGGGAATTATCAGTCCTTAGGAATCCTTTATTGAAAAGGCACAATGATCAAGAATATTAGGAAGTAAACAAGGGAAAATGAAAGCCATTGGAATGGAGCTAAAAGTTTTGATCAGTAGTTACTCACTGTATGTAAACTGAATCTGTTACTTAAGTAACCTTAATGTGTTACTTCTAGAAACTTGAAATCTGGAGATGAGTTTTAGAAATGTGTATGGTTTCCTGTTATGAAAATGAATATATAATTTTGCTGTTCTCAAAGAATTAAACCTTGATGTGTTCTCAAAGAATTAAACCTGAATCTATCAAGGGATGCAGAAAGCATCTAGAATCATGAAACTACTTCACAGAAGCAACAATGCTAGGGACATTAGTGGAACATATATACATACTGACATACTAAAATGTGCGCCCAAGCCTTCACAAGGGTTGCTCATACTCTAGGAGTGAGGAAACACTGTATTCTGACTTCAAGCATTTTTGAATAACAAAGAAATCAAGGGAAGTGCTCATTGTCATCTTATGCAAAAGTCTCCATGGACTCCTGAACTAATAAAAGGAGACATGGGGGAGGCATTTTAGCAAGACCTCAAGTAATAGGATTAAAAGCACTGTCGTTGGAGAATGTAATCTCGCAGAAATATTGCTGGTGATAAAGCCATTAGGGGAAACGAATCCATTTTGTGGAAGATTTAAAAATTATTTGTCCTTGTAAATTATGAAAAAAAATAAAACCCTATTTGGAGATTCTCCTGTTCTCTGTTCTTAAATGTTTTAATTCTTGATATTACCTTTGTCTGTAAGAATTCTTTTTAATTCCTTCCAAAAAGTGTACTTGCAGAATCAAAATATTGACATTAAAATTGATCAGCCTAACTCTCAGGGCCAAGATGAATTTTAAAAATAAATACTAAAAATCTGAAACAATACCTTTTATTTGATTTTGATGCAAACAAATTGGTGGACCACTACAATCAGAAACCTGCTAATAAATCCACTGCATGTATTGAGAAATACCAGAAAAAAAGTTAAGAGGAAAATAGAAATTGATGTGAAGGTTTGTAGCTTACTCTCAGTTTAACCTTAAGGTTATTTTAGTTTTTCTTCCCTAATGAAACTGAGACAGGTGATTTAATTTATGAATTAGGTGTTCTTGTTTTTGAAGACAGTATCTTTTTAGTTTCATTATGGATGTAATACATTAGTTATAAATCTTTCAACATCAAACAGAGACATAAAGTGTATGAAGAAAAACTTCTACTCTCTGCTGTACTCCAAAGGCAACCTTTATGACAGGCATCATTTTTCTTCCAGGTATCATGTTAGAATATTTAATCATTAATCTGTAAGTTCTTTGTAACATGAATGTCAATCTGCTGACTAAGCTGTTCTGCAACATCTTTTACTTTAACCTGACATATCAAACAAAGAGTCTGGAAAGATATTCAGTTCTACTTCAATAGTTGTGATTCTAACTATTTTTCTAGATCCAAATATAATAATGAAACAAAGTAAGAAAAGCAAGGGATACATGTCACAAAGATTACCCTAAATACCATATTATGGACTAAAATGTGATTCTCTGTCCAACTTATATGTTAAAGCCCTACTCCTGATGTTACTATATTTGGAGAAAAAGGGCTTTTAGGAAGAAATTAAGTTTTAATTAAATCATTAGTGTGGAGCCCTAATTTAATAGAATTTCTTTCCTTTAAAAAGAAGAAAGACACCAGAGGAAAGACCATGTGAAGACATCTGCAAGCCAAAACAAAAGAGCCCTCATCAAAAAGCAACCCTGCCTTGGTCTTGAACTTCCAGCCTCCAGAACTGTGAGAAAACAAATAGTTGTCATTTAAGCCACCCATTCTGTGACCCTTTCTTCTGGAAGCCCAAAAAAACTACTAAAGGTCAATCATTAAAAAAAAAAAAAATGAAGAACCATTTATGTAAATGGTCTGATTACAAGTAATTCATGCGATTATCTTTATTTTCAAAACAGAAGAACATGACACTTTTGAGTGCTCTGTGATTGCTGCTGAGGGACACTGGTTCTGGTTTGAATTTTTTGTTTTGTTTTGTTTTTCTGTCCTGGGGCAACACAAAGAACAATTCCCCATGTGTTCCAGGTCTGCAAAACATCTCCTGAAAAGCTTAGAAATAGCCAAACCATGCAATTGGACTAACTGGCCTTCAAGTTCAGCAATACACTAATTGTCTGCCAGTTATATAAAATATATTTTTTCATATTTTTCCTTATGTAAATGAAAGACCACAGAACTTTAGGAAATATAGCTCATTGATATCTATTAATACAACAATAAGTATATGCTGGATAATAAATGTCATCCTGGCAGTAAATTGAGCTGACACATATCAGGGTCTGTTCAGTCTTTGAAATTTTTGTTGAGCATTTATAGAGAGAATATCTAGAAGCATGAGAGTATGTTAGTCACCTTTGCTTTGCTATTACAGTCATGATAATCAACTTATGAATATAGAATATATGTCTTCACTCACAGTTTCAGAAGCTCCAGTCCATAACAAGTTGGGCTCATTGGTTGAGCCCACTGTGGCAGGAGAGCATGACCAAGCAATATCATTTTCCTAGTGGCTGGAAAGCATAGTAAAGTGGTAAGGGAGCTGTGGCCCCAAGTCCTCTTGCAGAGCACACTCCTGATGACCTACTGACTTCCCAGTAAGTCCCACCTCCTGATGTTTCCACCACTTCCCAATAGTGCTATGTAGAGGACCAAGTCTATATGACATAGAACTTTTAGGAACATAGACATAGACATAGAACTGTACCAGGAACAGGAAAGCTATATGACTTTTGGTCCTCAATAGCTATGACCAGTAGCACAAATTAGCGCTGAGTTCAAAAGACTAACACAAACATGACCCCACATGAGTCAGTTTTTTAAGATGTATTGATGAAGCTACAGGAGAGGTAATGCTCTGACACCAAAGGTCAGTCAGCAGGAAATAGAACACCATTATTATAGAGCTAATGTTCAGAAACTAGCTATCAATACCTGAATACATTAGTGCTTTTCAAAGCAGGTGCTTTGAACATTATTTTCAGTATCAGTCAGTTACCTTATAGCAACTATATTATAATATATCAACCTGACTGAAGTAAGAAAATGCTTAACAGGTTAGTAAAGCACAGTTCTGGGTAGGTCTGTGGGATGTTTCCAGAAATTTTGCCCTCTAGGCTAGCAAACTGAGAAGTAAAGATTTACCTGTTATGCATGGCACATCCAATGGGCTTGCAGCCTGGGTAAAATAAAAAATGAAAAGAAGGAGGTAAGTCCATATATGAAGAGCTCCAGTTTGCTTGAGTAGGTGTACCTTTTTCTGGATCAGATTTGGACACCTGTCTCCAGTTTCCTTGTCTTTCAGTGCAAATTCACACTGAAGCCTCTCCAGTGAGCTTTATGCTGTTTGACTTTAGACTGGTACTCTCTTCTTGATTTCTCTTGTTCTAAGCCTTCCTTGTTCCAGTGCTGAACAGCTACTGAGTCCTCAGGATCTACAACATGAAGTCATTGTGGACTCTCCTGCCACCAATCTTGTAGCCCATATATTTAATTCCTTTGAATAATTATACATATATTTTCTATAGATCTTGTTACTCTAGAGACCACATATTGATACTCTTACTGAAGTGGTCTAATGTAAAAAATAATTCATATCAGAATCTGGGAAGAGAAGAAAATACACATTTTTAAAAAGTACCCCTTCCTTCCACACCCTCATCCTGTAAATATTAAACAAACAAAGCATGAGAATGACTGATGTGCATAATTTCAATAGGGATGAGGAAAACATACATGTAGTGAATGATGCAGACACACTGGAGTCTCCAAGAAACCTCCAACTGATACCACTATTTTCTTCAGATTTGGAAAGGACACAACCAGAGCTTATTAACATGGAGAATAGGTACTCACAAGAAACAGAATGCTACAAAGCTCTCATTCACCTAAGTTTGAGTTTGAAATGAGATCTAGAATTTTCAGGATAGGTCAGTGAAAATCAGAAAACAAAGGCTGATACAAAGCTGAACCAGATGAGAAGAAATTAAAATCTCACTAAGCCTTTTGTTATTCACATGTCAACTCTGACCACTAGATTCTATATTTAAGGCTTTAAGACTAATTTCAGGTCCACTTTTTTGCTAAAGTGAAGGTCTCTATGTATCTTCTGTCTTTTTTAGGATTGTTTCAATGAATGCTTAAGGATGAGTTTGAGTTAGAAGTTCTTCCTTGAATATATTTGAATTAGAAATTAGTAACTAAAGGCTAACTAAAAATAAAATCATACACATCTATGATTTTATAACATTGCTAATTAATAATTGTGTTAAAGAAGATATGTTAAAAGAAATTATATATAGAAGCAATTGTCAATGGAACACGGTGTAAGAATATTTGTGAATGTTCTAAAGAAACATTTATAGACTTATTTGTAGCTGTAAATGTACTTACTGAAAAAAGCAAGAAATTTTTGAGATACGTAATTCACATCAAAAACTTAGAAAAAAGTAGCAAGACCTTTAGCAATAGATTTCAAGGAATAATAAGTTCATAATATAGAGAGCCAAAAAGTGAATATAATAGCACTTTGAAAACTTGAATCTTTGAAAAGATCAGTAAAACAAATATCTACCAATGTAGAACAAGATAAAATATAAACTAACAAAATGATTTAAGAGGAGGAGAATAATTGTACATTCAGGGGAGGTTAATGCAATAATAAAGGAAAATATCAATCCAGCATAATAGCAAGAGCCTACATGAAACTGATATATTTCTAGAATATATATTAACAATCAAAGTTGTGCAAATAAATAGAAGCCTGAAAGGCACAAATAGAATTAAAAGGTCAAACTATAAGAATAAAACCAAGAAAAACAAGTGAACAAGCCAAACCTCTTCCATTTGCCTCTGAAAGTGGCCTAACCTCACTGCATCTACAAAATTCAAGGAACAGATAAGTTCATCTTCTCATTAGACCATTTTGTTTGTATAAATTTGATGTCAAAATCATAATTAAATTGTAAGTCTATTTCATTTGTAACTGTAGTTTTACAAATATTCAAAAACAAATTTTTACAATGATCTGTTACACTCAACAGTTGGTAATCAAAGTAGGTATTAGATTACATCTGTATATATTTAAAGTCATGTGCCATTTTTCTTTAATAATTAGGATATTTATTAACACAAAATGTTGGTAGCAATCTTTGAGGGTACATGTCCACTGCTCTAATTCTTCAGGTGTTACTGAATTCGGAAGTAAGGTTAGCATTGGAAAAATTGCCAAATGAAATGCGGTAAATATAAAAGGTGAAAGACGATATAGTAGTGAAAAGCACTGAACTTAATTACAGAATTCTGGTTAGAATTCCAATGCACCAAGCACTGAGGAACAGAATAGAAAACAGAAAGTAAAATATAGCATAATTCAATATGTTAAAATATATATTAAGGGAGGCATGTATATCCATTTTGCTATGTATGTTAAGTACATTAATTATCTCTTGGGACAGAGGATAGGAATTGGTACCTGTGAATAAGTGCAATATAAAATAAGCAGAGAAAAAAATTTTTAAAAGTCAATCTCTTTATAGAAACTAATGTGATGATAGACTCTGATTTAAAAATTATGCAGATTCAGGTCTATGCAATTGGAAGATATCAAATCTATAAAATACAATAGAAATGTTATCTTAAATCATAACCCACTCTTTTTCTTTTTCGAATTAATCAGCCTTTTCCTTGTTAGAACAAATACACTAATATGCATAATTTAAAGGTTAATTTTGACTCATGGTTTAAGAGGTTTCAATTTATGATCAGCTGGCTCCAAGAAAGAAACATCACAGCAGAAAAGCATGACAGAGAAAACTGTTCTGACAGCAGCCAGAAAGCAGAAAGAGCCAGGGGAAGGGTGGTGGCTGGTGACATAGAAATGCAAGTCTTTCGCCCAGTGACCTGCTTCCTGCAGTTGGGCCCCCTCCTTTTAATAGCCTAGTCAGCGATGATGTCACCGGAGGATTAATCTGTTAGTGAGATTAGCAGACAAACCTCTACCTCTGAACACTGTTGCACTGAGGATCACGTCTTGATTATATGTCTTTGGCTGAAACTTCTTATTGAAAACATTACATTTCCCTCCTACATATAATCCTTGTCCACAACTTCAAAGCAACAGTGTGCTAGTCTCCTTGCAATTTCTTTTTGCTCACCTTCCACATTATATTCCTATAGAAACAGGTGAAATATGAATCAACCAAGATGATGCCTTTTTTTAATGTATCAAATTGGCTAGCCTATGGTAACCAGTGATTCAAGTCAGACCTAAGGCTTTACTGTGCAAGTGTTTTATAGTTGTTTTAACATGTAACATCAGTTGACTTTAAAGTCGACCTTGATAGTGTGTGTGGTTCTAATCTTGTCATTTTAAAGTCTTCAAAAGCAGGATTGAAATTGTCCTGAAAACGAAATTCTACCTCTCAACTGTGTCTGATCCTCTTAAATCTTCCTGGACTGTGGGCCTGCCTTACGGATTTCAGCTTCATCCAACCGTACCCCACAATTGCATACCCTACTTCCTTGAAATAAATCTCTTGTGTGTGTGTTTGTGTGCCTGTTTTTCCATGTGTATTCATGCATACACACATCTCTTACTGATACTGATTCTCTGCTGGAATCAAGACTTAATTATCTTGCTTAATTATCAAAAACAAAATTCAAACTTACGGGCAAAAATGCCCATAGTTTCAATTCCAATGGTAAATTTGACTTAAATGAGCAGAAAATCGAAAGTTTTCATTTTTTATTATGAATCAAATATCTTGGAGTTCCGACATTACCAAAGAAAGGGGTGTTTATGCTCAGAGATGTAACTTATTTTATGAATATTATCTCCATTCATGTTCTTGGGGGTTAGCTAATCAGTACCTATCTTCAGAAACAAACAAGCATGCATAAAGAGAATTATTATATGTAGATAACTGATAGTCATATAATAATTTGTTTTTAATAAATATTTTCTCAATGTTTATTAATTATAAACTCTAGGTTTGCATATTGAGTATTGCACTGGTCACATTTCCATTGCAGGGGTAAAATATCCAGTTGATGCCATTTAAAGGAGAGGTTCACAGTTTCAGACAAAACATAATACAGGAGGGCATAGTCAGTCAAGCAACGATGCTCACTTCAGGCCAGTTAGAAAACAGAGCACAAAGGAAGAGCAACAGTGAAAGATATACCCCTCAAGAGCACAACCTCTGTTAACCCAGTAACCCACTTCCTCCAGCTGGGCCCCGCCTCCTAAGACCATATTCAGCTGAGAACATCAGTGGATTCATTTATTGTTGATTTTAGATCCCTGTGGTCCAATTGCTTCTCCAGGAACTCTTTAATGCAACCAAATTGGCAATTAAGATTAACTGACCCATTATCTAACAAAAACGCCTTCATTTTTTTCATACTCCCCTTTCACATATGATGCAAACCTTAGATTTCCTTTGCACTTTGAAAACATTTTATCAAGTCCCTTAAGGAAACAGTCCCCTCTCTACTGCCCCATAGGGAGATACTGAACCAAGCTGTCAATAGTTACTTCTTTAGAAAAGTCAATTTTACTGTTGAAATATTTAAGCCATGGTAGAGGTTATCAGAAAACAGGAAAGTGTAAACTAACCTTGGGGAAAAAACATAATTTTAGCATAATGTAACCCCAGATGTGCAAGGCTTGCAATAAAATTTCCTTTCCTATTTCTCTTCTTCCTTTTCTTGCTTCCACCTGTGGCTCAGTTTACAGATGCAACCATGTGACCTGGAATTTGCTGGACTTCTTTAATATTGACTCCATTAGAATGGTCCTTTGGTGTTGTCTGCATCACCTTTGATCCTGGCCACAGAAGATAGGCAGCCAGTGTTTCTCTCAGTAGATTCAGATTTTTTAAGCTCTTGCAGCTCCCCTCTTTCAAGTCAAAAGACAGGCTAACAGATTTTCTGTGGAGGCCACTCCTCTATCTCTTTGTTTTTAAACCTCTTAAACCTCCAATTATTCTCATAGGAAATCAAATATTACACACTGTGAAACAAAATATTTTGAATTCACAGCCACTTCTGAGTGCACATATTTATTATCTTTTCCTCTAAACAAATCTGAGACCTAAGACTCAGATAGCAATTACAGTAGTAACAGAAATAAAGATGTTCTTTCTCCAGATAATAAAATCTCTGAGAAGGAGAATGAAAGACGTTTACAACTTTGTAGTCTTGAAGAAAATATGTGAAATGCAAATTAAGTCTAACTAGCAGAATAATTTAATGATTACACATGTAGTACAACTGGCATATTAGTGGGTGTTCAACAAATGACAGATATTATTACTATTAAATTTTCTTCCAGAAAGAACTGAAAGATATTATCACTCTTGATTATCTTTTCTCTGTGACCCATGAACTAGACTCCCAATATAGACAAAGGAGTCTCAGCTCTATCTTCCCTCAAATTACATTCCTTCCTGTGCTTTTGGAGACCTTAATATTAGGGCAGCTTGGTTCCTTGTAAATTGTCCAAATGTCTAATATTCCGGGGAATATTAGAACAAAAGTACTATTGGTATCTTCCCTAGGAGATGCAATCAATTTAGACCTTGCCATATATACATATAAATTAGGCAATCCAATTCTCATAAAATATAATGTTGTCTACTTT
Organism: Hydrochoerus hydrochaeris; assembly: GCA_004027455.1. Lineage (NCBI taxonomy): Eukaryota > Metazoa > Chordata > Mammalia > Rodentia > Hydrochaeridae > Hydrochoerus > Hydrochoerus hydrochaeris. The sequence continues at coordinate 93,093 of PVLA01004002.1, read as the reverse complement.
CTTCAAAGATTTAAATTTGAGTCAGCTGTCGAACTGTATTATGCATAGCAAATGGTATATATTCTGAAAACATGTTTTAAAAGATGGCACAACTGAACTCAGGCATTTGAGATAAAATGAAGTTGAAATGGGGGTAGAGCCAAGTCCCAAACTACAGACGTAGCATTCATGCACCTGCTAAAGAGACTATGTCTCTATAATTGGCAGAACAGAGATGACCAACAAGCTTAGGGTCTCACTCACTCATAGAAACACTTGCCTTTTCCACTCTCTTCCTCTTCTGTAACTTAAGATTGGAGCAATGAGAGCCCAAGAAAAGAAAGGGCTTTCTGAAAGCATTCCAAGTTTCTCCACTGTAATAAGCATCTCCAATCAGAGTTAATAATAAAGAATGAAAAAAGTTATAGGATCAGTGTTATGTGGTAAGAAGGTGATTTGCACCTATATGGGGAAGATTTGATGTGACCGGCTTGAAAGTAATGATTGAAACAAAAAATAGTTTCATATTTGTATCCTCAAAACAGACAACCATGACCCAATTGACAATATAATCACTGTTACTATTTTAATGAATACTATGTACCAGTATTAATAATGCTTATATGAAGGATCCAAAGTGTTTGCAAATTACTTTTACTTACAAATTAGCAGAAGTTAAATTACATGAAAATATATCAATACTCTGTATTTTATTTGAATGCTAAGATTTTTATGTGGTTTTTCTATTGCTTATATTGATTGATGAATACAAATATCTTTTTATAAATTATCCTATCTCTGAGATGAGTTTTCAAATAACTACCATCATCTCTACCCTTACCTCATTAAAACTGCAAACACTTGTTCTCCACTTTTTACTTCCCAACTACCATTCAGCTTCAGCCCTTGATCCTAGGTTTCTCCCTTTAAAAATAAGTAGAAGATATTTTACCAAAGATAGTAATAGATTCCCCCTCAAATTCATACCATGCAAAGCCATAGGAGAGTTACAATCTTGAAACTCAACCCTGAATTTTAAATCACACTGATACTTTTTCAGAAATCTGTGACTCTCCATTTTCCATGTTTAAAAACTTGTTTCACCATGAATGTGATTTCTTCTCCTTCTCCCTCTCCTCTTTCATACATCTCTTTCACTCTATTCCTTTTTATCTCTTTCCTTCCTGTCTCTGTAGCCTCACTTCTCAACTCTTTCTTCAAACATTAAACCCCAATTACACTCCCCAGATGATAATTCTCTTCCAATATTATTAGAACCTTTGTTCTTTACTCTTCCCATCCTCATGAAATTCTCCTTCTTTCTGGGAAACCCCTCACCCTTCTACTCTGTCAAAAAAAAATTGTTCATTAAAACATTTCTAAAAATCTTAATCTGAAAACTAATAGTTGCCTACTTACAGAGTGTAATGTGATGTTTTGATGTATATTTGTATTGTGAAATTGTTAAATCAGGCTACTTTAACATACACACCAAATCACATATTCATCAATATTTTTGTGGCAAGAAATTTAAAATCTAATACTTCAGCAATTTTAAACCATGCATTGCATGTTTAATTAATTATATATATCATCCTGGCAATAAAACACTAAAGCTATTCCTTATGTCTAGCAGAGAACTTTGATCAAAGAGTTTTTCTCAGAGATTGTTGAAGTACTTTTTTCTTTTTGCTGTCATTTCATCATTCAATTTTTATGGAGTTACACATTTTTGTTTATTTATACCTATATCCCCCACTTGATGACAATCAGTTTGGCAGCAAAAATACCATGTCTTATTCTTCTTTCTATCTACAGTGCTTTATTACCTGGCACATAGTGTGAGTTTGATTTTTAAAATGAAAAAAATTAAAAATTCTAAGACATATTTATTCAAATAGTATACATTTAGTTTAGTACTATCATATAATTAAGATATTGACTTGTTACTAACATCTTACAATAAATTTAGATTCTTTGTTAAGCCAAAAAGAAAACATATATAGCAATAACATTGCTACTGTGCCACATTCAAAATACCTTTTAAAGAGGCAACGATATGTCTGTTATCACCCCATAGGTGGCCTAAACCAGGTACACATACAGGATCCTCCTAGACCCTGGTACATCTTTGTTAACATAATCCAACTGAAGATGATAGATCATCTTTTTCTACATTCTCCCACTTTTTGAATCAGTCTACTTCTCCTGTGGTTAGTTCTACTCTTCCCAGTTTTGAAGACTTCTCTCTTCTTTTAAAAGAGATAACTCTCACAATAATTTAATAAGGGAAACTTCCCTTATCATCTGAAAACCTGATACACTTGTGCTTGGCAGAAGTGGCGTCTTCTATATCAGTGATGGTTATTTCTTCTCCTCTTACCAAAGCATATGGAAATAGTTGCCCACATTTGTGAATTCATAGATGTTATCTATGAATAGATAACAATCATTGCCAGGGCTTATTGCTCATCTCCAGGACTTCCTGTGGCAATTTCTCTAAACCATTCTATTTTCCATTTCATTCTTTCTTCAGTTGATGGTCCAGAATGTCTGTCATATATTTCCAAATATAATATGAACTAAATGAAGATGGGCATTTATTGTCATTGTTGTTACTCTCGCCATATATTTACTCAACAAATATCTTTTCATTTTAAGAGAACATATTTTTGTGCCAACTACAAAATAGTTTTTCAGGAGGCAAAAAATGGATATCTAGTGGGGTGAAAATATGTAAACCAATGGATGAGGTCTTAGTGAGAGTCCCACAAACAATACATCATAAGGTAAGAGATTGACTTATTGGGGGAAACAAATTGAAGAGACAAAACTGGAGAACTGCAATGAGTGAAACAGAGAAAGAATGAAGGCCAGTTCACGGAAATGTCACTAAGATGGTTCTGCTATACACAAAGCACAGCCAACTCCCCTGGGAACTTGAAAGTGGTCCTCAGAATTTTTACCCTTAGTCACTGAGCAAGGACATACTTACCTATAGCCTTCCGTCTTCTCTTTGCTCTGGGTTTTCTCCTGTCTTGTTTGTCTTTCCTGAGTGGACAGGGAACCCATCAGGGTAATCCTACAGGTACCCAGGCTGGGGCAGCAGAAAATTTCTGGAGCAAAAGGAAAAACCAAGTGATCGAGCTGAGCATTATACTTCAAGCTATATTTGCCTACTGTTAGCCACACGAGACAGAGTATAAGGGTGATTGAGGAAAGGTAACAGAGGGTACAAGTGTCTGACACTGGTCATCTTTGTGGGTCTCTGGTTTTGAGTAAATAAGTGAGATATTCAACCCTCTAGGGCATGAAGGAACAGGAAGGGCCTTTTCAGTGATGGTATAATCATCACCTTGTTGCACAAGCCACTGGCTTCACCTCAATGAATTACTACAGCATAGAATGAAATGCTTTTGGCAAAGTCAATGAATAAGAAGACTTTTTTTTTTTTCCTATTTCCCTGCTTCAGCATCTCACTTACAGGAATAATTTTACTCTGACTCTGCTTAATGAGTTTTATGACCGAGGACAAGTGAATAACTTGGCAGGGCTCCAACTTCTTCATTTATAAAATGAGATGACCACTTAGCTCCATTCCAGCCCCAGCATTATGAGTCCATGAATCTGTGCGCACACGTTATCCTTACATCCTACATCTTCAGAAGCACACATATCTTTATTACTGCACATGACTTTCCTGCTAGAGTCTTGGCTAGAGATTTTCAGGGCTCGGAGAACTCACTAAATTTTATGTTGTTTTCTTGGGTTCTGTGTGCTGATTGTAATGGAATGCCAATTACTTTAGGTTCCCCGAATGTTTGTAGGAAGAAAATTCTAGAAGAATTCTAGAAATAAAATTTTATAGCATGAAGAAATATAAACAGATTATGAGGATTACATGAAATTAGCACACATCGACATGCTTTTGGAAATGTCCACCTGTAACCACACACAATATAATACACTTCCAGAGCTTTTGCATCAGAATTACAAAACACCCTCAACTCCTTCCCGTAGACTCCAGGCTGTGCATAATTTGAAAACTTCTGCTTCTTCTGTTTTGCTTGCCGCACCAGCTTGTTTTCTGTTAGCTTTGACTAAGCTTCGCTGATTTCTGCCTCAGTTTCCTCTTATGCAATATTCTGCCTGTTTAGAATGAACTGATCATTAGTTCTCCCCTTTCTCTGCATCCTCAGAGAACCTGTGCTGGCCTTCTACTGCAACGAGTTCCCATTGCTCTGCTTCTTATATTATTTTGATACCAAAATTACTACCACTGAATATGTTTAGTTATGTACTTATTTATAGTCTGTTTCTAGTTTTTTTTCATATTTTTTTATTTAAAGAGGAAAAAAACAGGAAAAAGGTAGAAATATTATATAATCTCAAGAAAAAAAGATATATAGTAAGAAATCACTAGTTGATACATTACATATTGTTCTTTTAGAAATAGTTATTCAAGTTACAGAATTAAAGCACACAAAGTAGACACTCAAGCAGTGAGAGTGCAAACAGATCTGTTCAACAATCCAACAAGAACCTAGAAATATGGTCATCAATCCCACACATCTAAACATACATGCAGCTATATCTTTTATAGCGCTTCCTATTTCCTCTTTTTTTACAGTAGCAATTGTACATTTTTAAAATTTTATTTAAAAAAAAGAAAAAAAAAGCAAAACAGAAAAAAGGGTAGCAACAATACACAATTCTAAAAGAAAGAAATAAAAAAGGAGAATGAGAAAAAGCCCCACTAAGAAACCAATAATTTATAAATTACCTACTGTCATCCTGGATGTAGTTGTTCAAGTTACAAAGTTAAAGGGTACATAGTAAATATTCAAACAGTCAGACTACAAACAGCTCTGCTCAAAGATCCAACAAAGATTCAGCAATATGGTCATCTATTTTACACACTCAAACATACATGCAGTTATATCCCTTAGAGCACTTTCTTTTCCTCTTTTTTACAATAGCAATTACACATTTTGGTTTTATTACTCTTTTAGTTCTTATTTACTTTTTATACTAGAGACACAGTATGATATCTATAAATATGATTCTTATTTATTTCACTAATGAGGGTAGTCTCCAGTTGTCTCCATTTGCCTATGAAGGCCTCAAGATCATCCTTTTCTATAGCTGAGTAATATTCCATTGTATAAAAATGCCACATCTTTTTCATCCACTCTGCAGTTGATGGGCATCTTGGTTGTTTCCAGGATTTAGCTATCAAAAATTGTGCAGCTATGAACATGTGTGCACATATATCACTGTGATATGAACTTTTCAGTTCTTTGGGGAAAATAGCCAGGAGGGGGATAGCTGGATTGAATGAGGCATTGAATCCTAGTCTTCTGAGAATTCTCCATATGGATTTCCATAATGGTTGCACCAGTCTACATTCCTATCAACAGTGGAGCAGTGTTCCTTTTTCCCCCGCAGCTTTGCCAACATTTGTTATCAGTTGATTTCTTGATGGCAGCTATTGTTTCCCGAGTAAGGTGGAATCTCAGTGCTGTGTTAATTTGCATTTCTCGAATGACCAGTGATGGTGAACATTTCTTCATGTATTTATTTGCCATTTGTATATCTTTCTCTGAGAACTGTGTGTTCATCTCAGATGCCCATTTTTGGAGAGTGTCTTTGAATTTGGGGGCTTGATGTTTTTCAATTCTTTATATATTCTGGACACAAGTCCTTTGTCTGAGGGGTTGCTGGTTAAAATTTTTTCCCACTCTGTGGGTTTTCTTTTCACTCTGTTGGTGATTTCCTTTGAAGTACAGAAACTTTTCAATAATGTGAGATCCAATTTGTTGATTCTTTGAAGTGTTTCCCATGCAGTTTGTGTTTGGTTCATGAATTCTCTGCCTACCCCTATGTCTCCAAGACTTCTACCTACCTTGTCTTGTAGTAGATTTAGTGTTTCTGTTTTAATATTTAGGTCTTTGATCCATTTAGACTTTAGTTTTGTCCATGGTGATATGCATGGATCTAGTTTCAGTCTGTTTCTAGTTTTTGAAAAACTAAATTTTTATTCTTTCCAAAATTTTTAGTTCCTACGAGAATAGTTAGGAACATAATTAATGCAGGATAAATATTTGTTAGCCAAACAAATGACTAGTGAATTGCACATAGTCAACATTCACACAAGATAGAAAAAAACACAACTTGAAACTAGAATTTTAAAATTCTGATTCTTGTGTGAAATGAGATAATCTAGAAATAATTATACACATCTACCTCATAGGCTGCTGTTTTATGATGAAATTTTATGCCTCATTCCTCGAGGCCTTTTCCTCTGAGGATATTCTAACACAATCCATTTTATGTTTAATGATTGAATGTCAGCATCCCTGCTTACTCACTGTGGAAACTTGTACAATCACTTAATTTCCAAAAGCCTCAATTTTCTCATCTACACAAAAATGTCATTATAATGTCGTCATACCCAGAGCACTCAGGAAGTCTGACATGTAGTGACCATTATGCAAGTGTTGATTACTACTTTTGCATTATTTGTCCACTTCTTTCTGCTATGCATAGATACACAGAAAGCATGAAAAAATAGTTTCAGAAATCATAAAAATATGAAGCGAGCAAATGAATCAATGAATATTACCCAAGACCTCACCACAATGGATCACTAACACAATAAACATTTATTGACTTGAGAAAGAACATGCAGGCAAATAGAACAAAGTTAAAATGAAGAAAAGAACAGTGAAGATGAATGGGAAAGGACAAAAGTAATATAAAATTATTCTCTTATCTGGTCTTCACATCTGATTTAAGGAGAAGTGAATTGTTTTGGACAGCTTACATTATTTTTTATTTCAGCATTAGCACTGAGTTTTTCCTTCACTTTTCAAGCTCTTTGCCTGCAGCATCCATCCTTCATGTTGGTAAATAACAGTGACCCACCCCTTACTTGGCTTCTGCCACTGATCTTTACCTTTGTTTCAATCCTATTTTGTTCAGTGAGAGTTTGAAGTACTCTACCATGCTAAGGAGACATTCAAATTTAAATCTCTGTTTAACAAGTCAAAAAGAAGATGCCAGTTTCTTCTAAAAGAGGTTGTATTTTGTTTTCAGGGAATAAAAATGAAAAATATTTTGATGCTAGCAGAGGCAGTACTTGTTTCTTTCTGCTTTTATATAGAATTCTACTATAGTCTATCTATATCAGGAACACTTTCAAATATATTTCCTCACCTCACTACCTTCCATTTTGTCATGTTTTAATAGAATACAACTGAAGATAGGTTCCTTTGGCCCATTCACGGTGGTTTGTACAGACTCTCCTATTATTAAGATAATATCTGGCCCAATGTGGTAGCTCATGTCCCAGAACTAGGGAGGAGGAGGCAGGAAGTCCACTGAGAGTTCAAGGCCAGCAAAAAGCAAAAAAAAAAAAAAAAAAAAAAAAGGTAATGGCTGTTTTTTCTTTTTAGAGGTATAGTGCATGCAAATCCTTTGCTTTATCTGGAGAAAGTTAATTTCTGGAATTAGGTGATCTCTACTTGGTTTGACCAGATTATGAAAGCATTAACAAAATTCACTAGTCAATCAACTGTCTTTTCTTGAGCAGAATTTGTGTCCTCAGAGAGCTAATGATTCAGCAGAATGAGCAGAAGGACTTCTGGGATATTAGTGTGCAGGTTCATAGAACATTAATGTTAACGCAAGAATGACACTGTGACCCATATACAAAGGAATGTGAAACTGACCGTCTTTTTACCTCCATTCAAACAGCTTTTCTTTTAAGATCTTTGAATTTATTTTTTGTTTTGTTTTTAATTTTTATTAGTATATGTTTATGATACATAATGATGACATTCATTTTGGATACTTGACACATGTACATGCCACATCTTAGTTTGTTTTATGTCTCCTGTGCTCACTTCCACCCTTCCTTTGCTTTCTTGCTTTCCTTCCCATTTACAAAAGCTCTGTCTCCCTATTTCCTATTCTTTCTGCTGACTCTGGAGTCAAAGGCAAAACCCATCTTAGTTAAGATACAACTGAAAACAGAACAGTTAATTGAATCTGTTTTCTGCTAACAGAGGGGTCAAAAGACAATTTCTGCTCAGTAAAAGCCAGGAAGAAGTGTTCCATTTACCATTCCTTCCCTTCAATCTTATTCAAAGGCAATACAGCCTAATAATGCAAATGGAAGAAAGTTTAGCACGGCCATGGACAGCTCTGAAGAAACTAAATTCCCTAAGAAAGTCATCCATAGACAGGCTAAATCGGAGAGAAATGACCAGAGAGCATCCTGCTGTCTGATGAAGAAGGAGGTCTCCAAAGGGACTAACCTTCTGACAGCTGCCAGGTGCAGAACCCCAAGCTTGCTCTTGGCTTCAAAGACACAAGGATCAGAGCATTCTGCGGGCCATGAACTCTACTTACTCTTTTCTCCTGGTTAAGTTTTCTCCTAACCAATTTGAGAACAACTAGTTGACTGGATTTAGCAATCTCAAAATGAAGGAGCCATTATTATTACCAAACTGGCTTCTACACTGCATCTCAGGAAACTATTTTCTGTGTTCCTTATTTTATGCATTCTCAGTAGTCAGTCCATGGGAAATAGGATTGATGGGAGGAAGAAGCTCACATATGGAGCTCGCTCCTGTCCCTACTCCTCACTTTCCTCACAGTATCAGCTCACACTATCAGCTCACAGTGAATAGGACCTCTCTTTAAGTGCTCTGTTTATGAGGGAACCAACTGGATCTTTTCTGTTTTTGCTCATCTTCCTGACTTCCACACTTTCTAGACTTTACCATTTTCTGTCCCTCTCATCCTGGACAGGTAGCAGTTTTATGTAGCAGCTAAATACAGGGTCACCCTACTCTGTCTTGACACTTCAAGTTTCTCATCATCTTTGTAGCCAAATTTTATAAAAAATTTGCATTACTTTGTTGGGGATGAGCTAATATCACTTGCATTTTGTTTCTGGACAGGTTGTCCACCAGTGATATCTAACATCCTTCTTGGCTGGTTTTCTTGGCCTATGGAATATTAAATAGACCACCAATTACTTTCCAAATTAAAAAAAAAACCTTATAGCGCTGCTGATATGTAATCTTTTGTTTTGTTTGAGTAGGTTTCCTCCCTCATCTTCTCTAATTTTGTCTTTTAAATAAGTCTCTTAGGTATTCTGTAAGATAGGTGAGAGATGAATTGAAACGAAACGTTAACTTGGAGTTTCATTTACCTGGACACAAAGTCTTTTGCGTGACATTAGCCAAACATATCTCCTTTTCCATAATGAGCATTCTCAGCTTTAATTAATTTTATTATATCTTGTTTCCAGAAACAATCATTCTCATGCATTGCATAATTTATTTTATATTTCATAAAGAAAGTGGTCAGCTAAGGTAAATTTCTCTACTTTCTCGTTCCCCCTATACCAGTTACTCAGCACTTGGCAGCCTCGGTTTATGTTACATCACTCTCTTGTCCAGGCTGCTGCCTCATCTGTCCTGTGAATCTCTCTGCTCACAGCTCCTGTCTATCAACCTGTCTCTCGTGCTGGTATTTACCACCGTCTCTTCTTGATTCTTTCCTTTAGTTTATGATGTCTTTTCATCTCTAGATAACCTGCTAACCTTCTGCTTCGTATACCATCCTGAGTTTTGCCCTTTCATATGTAAACTTTATAGGAGATCATGTAAAATTGTACGTTCTTATTTGTTGCCTCTTGTTCCAGTGTAATCCTCCCCATTAAGATTCATCCCTTTATCATCTTTAGTTATCTACTCATTCACTTCTTTTTAAATCTTATTCTTCCTCTGCAGTGTTGATACTTTACATTGCTCCACTCTTTCTTTTTCTTCCTTTAATCTATGTAACAACATCCTTTCTTGATTTTCAGACTTATTTTCCTTTGTCTCTTCTGCTTGCCCTTTGAATATTGCAGCCACCATTTTCTTCATTTGTCATTCTCAACATTCACCCATCTACTTTTCTAGGCAAAATAGCACACTCATAATTTCAGTTTTTCAAAGTGCACCTTTCAGTGAAGTTGCGTTTTCTGGGTGGATACAAGAAAACTGCATGCAAATATATACAAATATTGACATTTGTAGAAATGCCATAAAGAATGTTTTCTCTGGTCAGATAAATTTTAATAGCAATCGAGTAAAGAAGATGTAGCAAGTAAACATAACTTCCATGTATCATTTCTAAAATGTTTTTAGCATAACTTATTGAGCCATGTTTTTGTGATTGTTGGGCAGAAGCTAGTTGAGGCAATTGCAGATGATAATGACCCGTCTCAGAAGGGCTTCTGTATAGGGTGCACTAAGACACATTCATCTACGAGGACTCTCTAATAATTGGTATGGAAAAAAATAGCATGACTGTTGTGTTGGAATAAAAAATAGGAAAGTTTAGTAAAAGAAAAAGACAGGCCTGAGGCAAGGTAGTACTTTTAAAAAGCACCAACCTGGGCTACCCTACATATTCTTAGACTTTAGAATAATTCCAGGAGCCTGAAGTGAAAAAATAGCATCTCGGACAAATTAAAGCTTAAGACTATTGCTCTAGTCCACTGATTGAGGGGGAAAAGATTAAGTTCTGTAGGTGAATGAAAGAGTCTTTACAATATATATATAATTTTTTCCCAATTTCATCAAAATGTAAGAAAACTAAGAGGTTTTCTTTGAAAAGCTTTGTAAATACCCATAAATAATTATAAACAATTTTATTATCATTCACAAATGATGAGGTTAGAACTAATCCAATTTGCAAAGAAAAAACCTAGTTTCAAAGATAATTGAATTTGTGCCGTTATGTCTACAGAACTACTCTTTTGTTTTGCTGAAAGGTGTGATTAGCAATAGGAAAATCAGGAAACAAAATTGAATTTTAGCTAAGGCATACGTGAAAAATTGAATCATAAAAATACTGCATGTTGTCCAGCTTCAAGCAGCAGAGAATGCCTTTTAAAGTCACAGGATGTTCTTTGAAACTGATGTTTATGATGTCTTAGACAAAATCCAAAGCAGAAGTACAATTTAAAAAATTTTTTCAAAGCTGGAGTAAACCTGTCAAAGCTTTAAATAAATGTCATTCACATGAATGACAAAAAAAAAAACACTTTTGACTTGCATCCTTTGTTTTTCTATTCCAAACAGACACAAGTTAAGATATACCTGAAAAAAAGAAATTATCCATTTGAAATTAAAGTATTAAAAAGGGAAATTTGGTATTATATGATGCATCTCTTCTGATCAAAAGCATATCACAGATATTTCAAGACAATATCATGATAAATGCAATTTTGGGTTTGTTTAATGTAGTGACAATGGAGTTCCAAAGTTACATACTCAGACACATGGAAGTTATGCAGCACTTTGTCTGTACACATTAAAAGTTTACATTATACTGTGGTATCTAAAGAAATAGCATTCACTCAGCCAGCACCGCTCCAAGAACAATGCACCAATCATGTGAGCATCTTAGTTTAAAAATCCTGTATGAGAGAAGATTTGCTACTTTGACTGTACTACAGTCAAGCGCACATTGTTTCTCTTAAGTCATTTTGGAAGCCTCTATCTCTATAGTGGCTCTCCCTGTTTCCATTCTCACTCCTCAGTGTCACGACTTGTGCTAAAGTACAACCTTCTTATCACTTAGCAAATGCCTTGTAAGCACAGAACTTGTGATCTGCAGGCTTCTCTCAAACTGAGAAGAGCACCTCTGAGTTTGCAGCACTTTGTCACTAACCTTTCACTTTCTAAATCTGCTCAAAAGCCCAGGGAAACTGAGGAGCCAATGATCTGATTGTTATAAATCTGTAGGGAGGGAAGTGATAAGGGTCACTGGGGGACTGTCAGTCAGCCTATTGTGTATCCATCCTTCTGTGACTCTTCCCTACCAAAGTTCCCATTTGTCAGGGATACAACACTCTCAGAAAAAAAGGGACAGCTTACAGACTCCCTTGAAACTGCAGATTACTGAATGATGGCCAGTGACATATCCAGAATATTGAAGGACTTCTGGGAAATCTCTTTTAAAGAGAGAAGATTCAGCTCATGTGCAACCTTGCTCTTTTTTTAAAATTTTTCCTTCTTGCTAAAAACTGAGTAGAACACTGGAGGCAAATCAAAGGCCATAAACATATAGATGAAAATCACAGAGGACATTGAATGAAGTTTAAACCCCAAAAAAAGTCTTAGGGCTACTACATCATTCAGTTTCTTCCTGAATTACTTGTTAAGTGAAAACTAAGAAACAAACAGAAAAATCCAGGCTTTATACGAGTGATTTTTTTTTTAACCTAGTGTTCTGTCACTTGTAGCTGTAGAGAGTTTCACTCTAGTGATGATCGTCTACCCAGGGAATTTCCCTGGGTTATCTATACCCGTAAGACTCAGGCAAAGTGAGCATGATCCCTCTTCATCTATAATTGGATAAAAATGCAAGACTTTTGAATCATTTTAAATCTTTATTTGTATGCATAAAATTATATGCAGCATAATTATCAGGTCTATATGTATAAGCAATCAAGAAAAAATTATACCAAACTGGACAATTATTTTTATTGGGTATTCTTCCATCCCTTATAACTTAATGGTTATTAAACTTCATATGTACGAGTTTAAAATGAATAGCTTTAAAATAATAAAATATGTGAGATTTGAACCATTCAAAATAGACACAATTTAAGTAAACATGATACAAAAAATAATGTTTCAGCTGAAAATGACACGAAGCTAGTAATTAAATGGATATCACTTGAAAGTGAAGGTAACAAAGGAAAATAGTTGAGGAGCAGTATGTATCTTTATTAAAAAAATGTTCTTTTAGAATCCATGCAATAAATCTCAACTAAGTATCCATTATCATCACAATAGATATCAAATAGATGGTAGTAGAAGGATAGATAGATAGATAGATAGATAGATAGATAGAATGTACATTGATGAATTCATAGCTGTATGGATGGGTGGCAAGGGATATATATATAGGTATACCATACAACAGTTTCATTATAATAAATTCTGCCCTTCATGACTATCACTGCACTATCTCTAGCATCATTTCACACTTTGTTTCTCACCTCTTAGCCTTTCCCAAGCTCTATAATCTGATAAACAGGAAAAAAAAGAAAAGAAAATAGGCTGCGGATATGAGAGTCACTATTAATTTTGTGTCTCTGTCATAGAATGCCTGAAAAATTAGTTTAAAAAAGAAAAGATTGATTTTGACTCATAGTTTAAGAGATTTCGGTCAACTGTCAATTGGCTCCATTGCTTTGTCCCGTGACAGGGCAGAAACATGGTGACAGAATGCTGTGGTAGAAGAAAGCTACTTACTCCATGTCAGCCAGGAAACAGAAATCAAGGGAAAGAACCAGAGAGAAAAGGCCTTCGTACTAGATGGAATTTCTGTGATCATACCTCAATAAGCTACTCCTTCAATTAGGTCTCCGTTTCTGTAACCTCTCAATGATGCCATCAAATAGTGAATTTATCAATTAATTAATCAACTTTATAAGATTAGAGTCTTTCATGATTCAATCACCTTTCAAAAGCACTTTCTCTGAACACAAGAGCTTTTGTAGGACATTTTAGAACTAAACAGCATCAGAGTTATTCTCAGCTACCCAGTTCCCCAGGAAGACCAAAAAGAGGGTGACATATTGGGCGGCCACTTTTCAGTTCAAAATGTCTGTGAAAAAATAAGGAAAAGGGAACTTAATGTTTGCAAACATGAAATAGCCCAACTTTATCTTTCAGTCTACATAAAATGCTATAGCTTCTATAAACATGTGTTTGCAGAAGTTTAAGGTCACCAAATCTATATATATACTGTAGTTTATATGCTTTTAATTGATGATCAGTAACCTCAGGTATAAACCTGGATCTAGCAGACCCATCTCTTACTTTTCTACTGTAAATTTGTATCATTAGTGTTATAGTAGCTGGTTGTGTGTTTCAGTACTTGAGGGATAAAGGAAATAGTCCCTGTGTTATCTCCTTGAAGTGGTGAACAGCAAGGAGTGTGCATGTGTGCAACAGAGTCAAAATGGGATTTGGACCCACTAACTGGTTTACTGTGCGTTTACTTGAGTATCACAGAGGGTCCCATACAACCCCACCCCTCCAGAATTTGTGAAAAAAGGTTTTCTTTTGATTTTTCTGTTAAAAGTAGTCCAATTCAGTACAATATCATATGAAAAACAAAATTTGAAAGTTTTGGAGCAGCTCAAATAGTGAATCATATTACTCATGCATGGTTGATAAAGTTGATGCATTTTGGTAAAATACATACTTCCATAACAGAAGAGTGGTGTGGGTGGATGATGATGATGATGATGTTGATGATGGCAATGATGATGGTGAATTTCCCATTGGCGATATGAGTCAAAGATCCTGTGAGAGTGAAATGGAGCAAGAATCAATGGACAAACAAAAAAGAAAGAAAGAAAGAAAGAAAGAAAGAAAGAAAGAAAGAAAGAAAGAAAGAAAACACAGAGAATGCAGATCTCCTTGATTCAGATGATGAAGAAAACAACAATTAGAGTATATATTTGACTAGTCAAAATGATGTGAAAGGGCCACACACTCAAATGGAATGTTAGAACTAGGTCTGAAAATATAGTGATGCTCTTGGCAGGGATAAAATGCATTGGACAGAATGCCATCATTGCCATTCAGTGTTGGAAACTGTCACAGACAAAATGCTACAAGATACTGTGAAATACACAGTCTGAAATAGAAGTAAAATTCTGTATGCATCAACACCCATATTCAAAAATGTATTTATTATGACACCCATTAGCTAAACTGAAAATACTCATAGGTCTACTCTACTTAGCACAGATTTTTCATGAGATCACAGGAATGTAAAAGACTTACAGAAAAGTAATCAGCCAAAATATGACACAAAAATTGCCCCTGTAGGTGTGAAGTCTCATGATGCTTTCAATTATACATTTGTCCTGGGATTCAGCCTTCAGGTCCTTTATTTGTAGAATAGTAAAACGAATGACGTTGTGAACAGACTTGTTGCTTCCATCTTTCAAATTAACTGGAATGTGCCATTTGACAATTGGTTTACCAGTTTCCAACTGATGTTACCTTTGCTAGCAGAGCACAAGTCAACAAGCACAGGAACTGTATGCAGGAACAAAGCAGAAATTGTAAATGAAATGTTGCAGTTTCAAAACAGATAATTGCATAGTACAATTTTTGGGTTTCAGAAAGATATAACATTGACCTCATATATGGCCAAAATGGTAGTGCTGTTGTAATAGAAATACAGATAGAGAAACCTTGACAAAATGGAAGCCTGGGGCAGAAACTTCCAATAATAAAATTGAACACGGAGTAGATGCTGTTGATGAGTTATGCAGCAACTATAATGTCACTTGAAACACAATGCATTGGCCAGTGGTTGTATTTTACTCAAATATGTGTGGCCTAAATAGTTTGATAGTTTACAGAGAAAATAATATTACAAAGAAATTTTCTTAGAAAATTTTACTCAGTACTCCTTGCATATTTTATAGTGTATTTTACTGACATCTTATTTCTCTGCTGAGTACATGTTGGACAATATAGTAGGAACCTCTTGACAAAGTAGAGAAGTGACAAGACTGTCACATAGGAAAGGAAAACTAAGCACATATGCTTTCAGTGTGAGACATGCATGGAGCAAACAGTAGTCATGTATGAAGACTTTCTTGGGTGTGAAGGTAGGAGCAAAGCTTATTTTCATTGCAGAGTTCTATTAGTATTTTCATTTTAGTTCATATAAGAATTTATTTCAGATGTTATTTTTTAAGTTTTGTAAGAAAGTACATAGCTGATGTGAAAATGTTGATGTCTATGCTAAATGTACAATATATTTTAAGAATTTGATAATTTATTCCATTGATATTTTATGTTCCTGTTAGCTACATACTTTATAATATAATAAGAACCTTCTGACAAAACAGCACGACCACTTAATTGTTAAGTATACCTTACAAAAACCCAGGAAAGCAAAAGACACGTGCTGTCAGTGTATGTGTTATGGGTGGAACTTGTTGTGATGTGTGATAACTGCCTTCGGTGTGAAAATTAAAGATCATTGTTTTTGTGGAATGCTATTTGTGTTTTCATTGCAGTTCATATGAAAATTTATTTCTGATGTTCTTTTTTAGGTCTTGTACACCAAAAGCCAGTCCATGTTGAAAAGTTTGATGCTTTTTTATAAACAATAAATATTAAAACTCAATATTTATTTTTGTGAATTTTTTCCTATTATTCATTGCTTAATATAAAAACATATAAAATTAAAATTATTAATAGAAATAGTCTAAAGAATAAGTGTGGATCTGACAGATCCACATTTATGAGTCTTGGTGACAAAATTAATCTTATGCTTTTGAATTGTGTGGAATTCTCCATTCTCTTTGTAAAAATACGGACATAGGCCTCCTTTCCTGATGCCAGGGCACTTATGATTTCTTCTCTTATTCATGGTGTTATTTGTACATTCTAATTAGATAGCATAGGTATGTATAAGGAAAAATAAATTAAAAGCTAAAAAACTCGGTAAAAATAAGTGCAGGTTGCTCTTCTCTATCTCCCAAATGATCTGTGAATTTAGGTACAGGACAAATGACTACAAAATAAGAAATTAAAATGCAAAGTTATTAATGATTCTTCATTGTCTTTACCATTTCTTATAAACTATCACTTGGCATTAAAAATGGAAATTTTAGAAGAATCATTAACAACATGGTTTATGGGGAGAAAAGATTAAGAGATATCTATCAGTCAGCATATATTCGAACAAAAGCCTTTGCTTACCTGCAACCCTTAATCATGGTTGTCAACCTCAGTGGATTAAGAAACCTCTAGCAGATTAGTGGACCATATTTATAGGTCTTCCTGTGGGGATATTTCCAGAGATGATTGACCTACAGAACAGCAAACTGGAGAGCAAACTCTCTTCATGGATGGCATGATCAAATAGGCTCATACCCAGAGAGAAGGAAAGAGGAAGCACAAGGAAGCTGCCCTGCATTTGAAAATTTCGATTCTGTTTGAGTAAGGGCAGATTTTGCCAGTGCTATTTCCTATGAAGATCAGAGTACAATTTCTTTAGCCTTTCCGTATGGACTCATACCAGTGACTGTCCAGGGAGCTGCCAGACCTTCAGTTTCTGGCTCTGTATCTTCGTTGCTTCTTGTTCTGTGGCTTCCAGGACACTGAATTGAGCAGTCCTAGAGCTGCTCAATTCTAGAGCTTTGCCATGCACAGATGACCACTGTGAGCTCTCCTGCCTCTCATCCTAGGTCTATCTTATAAATTTCCTTATATACCACTATTGATTCTGTTCCTCTAGGGAACCTTTCCCAATATACTACTACACAGAAAGATTGAAGAATGAAAATATGCTGATATACTAATAGACTTTATGTCACAAAATGAGGGTAAGCTTTTGGTTAGACCATTATTTCATCTAACCTGTCTTGTAAAAGAAGACTCAGAAAAGGAAGAAACCTAGGGGATTTAGCTAAGAGGCAAAAGTGCCTGGTTAGCAAGTGCAAGGTCATGAGTTCCATCCCCGGTTCAACCAAAAAAAAAAGAAAAAGAAAAAGAAAGAAACCTGGCCAAGAACTAATCATAAAACGAGTAACATTCAAATTTTTAAAAATCTGCTCAAATCCAAACTATTGCAAACTAATACTGAATTCAAACCTCAGATGACAAAACTATGATGTATTAATATCAAGAGTGGTTAAATTGGAAAAAAATATACATAAGTGCAAAGCATATATTCCCTCAAGCAAACCACATATTGATTTTAGGTTTTGTTTGCCATGAATCAAATAGGCAAAAAATTACATTTTAGGATGAATATTTGTTATAAGCAAAACTTTAATGATTTCTATTGACTAGATTTACTTACTTACTGAATAACAAGATATTTACTAAACCTAAGTAGTTGCTAAGTAACAGATGAAATACAACCTACCTCAGTGATTCTAAACAATGAATAAATGTCACTGATTTTTAAATAGAAAGCATTTGATATCATAGAATACTCAGCTTTCAGTTCATGATTTGAATTATGATTGGAAACCTTAGCATTTCAACCATGAAATTTTTCTCTTTCCCCAATCCATCTTATTTGATGTGACATTTTCTTTTACTTAGTTTCTTCCTTGTGTATGAAAGCTCATGAAGATACACAGAAACAAAAGTGAAGTCCCTTTAGATCACAGAAAATTTAGCTTAACTCTGAAAGGCTTTCAAACTAAACAGCAAAAGATTACTTAATCATCTGCATGGAGAACAAGTCAGATTATGTTTTATGTATGCAACTTTCTTTTTAGCATTCAAAAATACTCTTTGAATATTAAGTTAACATTTCTGTATTAAAGCTTGCCTTTCCTGCTTATTTCTGTTACATATATAATCTTAGGGTATGAAACTCTCACTTCACAAAATTCGTATTATCTTCTTTTAGTTTTAGAAATATCTCAGCACTGTAATTAGAACACAGCCTCTTTGATTCATTAGTCTTTTTACCAAATTCTTTGGTTGTGAAGGGAGGAACGTTTATATTGTTTCCTTGAAAGGTCATAAAACTCACAAAGGCATGCCTCATTTCAGAAAAAATGTATTTTGTAAAACCACCACTTAGGAAAAAAGATATTGTGTACACATACTATTGTACAGGTCCAAGAAGCCCCTTAATTACATGAAAATCTGTAGCTTGTGGTAAATCAATAGCAGCAAATACCTTTTATGTGGTTCAAACCCTGCAGACCTTGTACAGGTGAACAATTCCCATATTTACATGAGAGAACAAAGGAAACAGCATTAAAAGTGTTGAGCTGCTTTTAACTTGTGTTTGGTTTTTAGAGAATGCTTTTTTTCCAGATAAGACTTCACTTCAGAGAAAATGCTGTTTTACATTTTCTTTCCAAACAAAACTATTCACATTTCCTCATTTTTGAATCTTTGGCTTTGTGGTAGGTTAGATTTGCTTGTTTGTCCATTATATTTTTATCTAACGTAGAACATATATGGTTTTCAGGTATATATATTCATTTTAGTAATGAAATTTAGAAAGAACTTATAGGTGCACTGGCTTTTCAAAGTTGATTCAACATCTAGGTTTACTGAGTGTGTCTCTCTGCACCTGTTATGTATGCCGTAACCTAGCAGAATTCAGTTTCTTTGTGTGTATGTGCTGTAACCTAGTAAGCTTCAGTTTCTTTGCCAAACCAGAAGTTTACTGTCACTCTCTCTGTCTTGACTTTGCTTCTGCAAATTTAAAGGGCTGGTTTATACCAGGCACAAAGGGAATTTTTTCCCAGTGCCTAAAGTATTCTACAATGGTAAACTAGGCACTTTTATAAGTCCCTTAATTCTTTCCTATCTTTAGAGAACTGTTTAGAAAATGATTGTTGCATTTAAATGGACACATATTGCATATTTCTGCCTCTTCCTCCACTGAACTGGTAGCTCGAAGGTCAGGAGGAAATGCCTAATTTGCAGCTCCTACTATCTACCCTGTATCAGTCTATACCTTCCTCAGTCTTTTGCATCATTTTCCCTGGTTGATTACCCTGTCCTTGACATTACTATGAGTACTCTATGAAACAACTTCTCTGTCCTCTAAATTATTCTTTTTTTTCATGATATCCCTAGACAATTGGGTCTTCTTAGTTCTTTCCTCCATGTATAATCCTTTGTGTCTTTCCTTGCAGGGGCTGTCTGTCCCTTCGCAGTAGGTCCAACTCCCCACTTTGTGCAGATGAGTTTGTGCTCGGCCAGCTCAGCCTCTTGCTCTTCTGTGCTCCAGGAGCACATTCCAGCCACCCGCAGTAGTGTCTTTCTGTCCCACACTCTGCTCAAATTCTTGACTTTTTCACCATTGGTGGCAACATCTTTCAGGGTTTGGTGTCTAACAAATAAACCCAAATAAAACCCAATGATCATTTTCTATACATAGTTTACTAATTCCTTTTACCCATTTGTCTATTACTTTCTTTCTGGCTAAATTGTTCATGTTTCATTCAGTAACTTCTTTTTTTAAAAAATGCTAAAAATGATTTTACATAAAATATATCTAGTGAAAATCCTATAATTCTATATTTCCATTCTTTATTCTTCCAGGTTCTAGGAGCTCTTTGTTTTTATTCTAGATATATTTTCTTATCATGAATCTGTTTCCTCTGAGTTGGATATTTCATCATATCCATGTACTTTCTGTAAAGAGTGCAGGAGATGGCTGCTCAAGAAATGCATAGCTACCCAGAGATACAGGGCAATGAGCTCACTGGGGCTGGAGTAAACGGATGCTCCCCTTGAGCTGGAAAATTTAGCTCTATGCCAAACTCTTCTAATTTGTAAACCTAATGGTAATTTTATGGGGTTAATGTGTATCTAAAAAATCTCTGATGCCCCAAGAAGAGAGCTAACCTGACTATACTTAAAACCCTAAACTTTCTCTTCCTTTTGTATTTAAAAGTAGCTTAAATTACTATTCATCTTACTATTTTATCATGTATAATTTACTAATTTTATAGAAGTTAAAACTGAAAAAACCTAAAAGTTATCTTCCTTTACACAATATTTAATTCAAATCAACATAGATCTGTTTAGGGCAATGTAATATCTTTTGTCCAATTACCTGAATAAGTGGGTTTACATATTGTAGAAATTTAAACAGCAGTGATTTCCCTTATAATTTTCTATTGATGCTTAAAGTATGTTTTTAAACCAAATTACTATGAAATATTTAGAGAATTAGAGGAATATTTTTATCACTTGACTATACAATATAAAAGATAAGCATCATTATGATTACATAAATGCTCATTTTTTGTTTTAAAATAAGCTTCAGTAATTTCAAAAATGAAATTAGTGACATAGATATTAAGGTTCTATATGGATATTTGTCATAAATATGATATCATAAAACTCTCCTGTTACTCATCAGCTCCTAACAACAAATTACATAATACACTGTTAATCAGAGTTCTGGTTTGTGACTCACAGATTTATTTTGATATTTCTAGTGTTCTAATTTTTTTATAAATTAACCTTTTTTAAAAAAAACAAAAAAAAAACTTCTTAAGATGTATTTTCATGGCTTTCTTCCCTCAAAAATTGTAGACTTAAAGCATTTTTGGGAGAAGAATTTGGGAAAATGTGACTTTTTAATCTATGCACTCTCTTGGTTTGTAACCAAAAAAACTCAAATCAAACAAATAAAAATCTCTTCTATTCAGGAAACAGAAAAGAATAAGCTATATATTTTTACAGTGCTCCAGGAATAAAGGTGTCAGGCCCCTAGAGGAAGAGGTAATAAAAATTAGTGGCAGACTTTTAGCTCTAGAGGTTGCTTGGGAGTCTGTCCTTGCCTTCATATCCCTTCTCTGAGCAGGACACTGGCTACTAACTTGGACCACTGTTGCTGGGCTCATACTTTTAAGGTAGGTTTAAGTGGAATACAAAAGCCTACAAGCAATCACTTCTAGGTAGAGATCTCTTTACATACTGTTTTAGTTACTTTTCTCATTGCTAAGGCAAAATACTTGACACCCAAATTAAAGGAGTAGAGGTTTATTGTAGTTGGCGGATTGGCTGGCTCAGAATCTCATCACAGAGGAGAAACAGTTCATAGTGGGCAGAAGGCAGCAAAGCAACAAGCAGCAAAGCAGCAGCAGCCTGGCTCTCACTTTTAACCTTCTAGGCTACGTGTCATTTGGGTGGTGCCACCCATAACCAGGGTGGCCATTCCCATTATCCACAACCAGAACTAACTAACCAATCAGTGGATGCATTTAGTAATCACACACCCTTTATCCCAATATCACATACTTAATCCCAGCATCACACACCCTCAATCCGATCACCTCTGAAAAACCCTATCTGTAACTCCACCAGGTTTTGTAAAGGGGGACCTCTAGACACAAGCTACAGCATATATGTTTCTTTTTGTATCACCATGGTGGAAACCAACCCTTCTTTTGTAATTCTTCCATTCTTCCTTGAATTGATTCTTTCAAAATGTTACTATTCCTTCTCCTGTTGGATTTGACACAAGGCCTCCTGCTGCCTGACATAATGAATATCACATCTAAGTGGAAACTCAGGTGAAAGCCAGGGAAAGAAACCACAGCACAGGAAGTATGTATGTACCTCTAGAACGTATAGTCTGTCTGTAGTCCCACAAATTATTCTTTTCCTATGGAAGATTTTATGAAAACTGGAGGCAAAAGACTCCCAGACAGTAATGTAAGGTTAATTTTCACCTAAAATATCTTTTCTGTGCAACTCATTCAAAAACTTGAAGAAAAGTCAGCAGGGTAATATAAACACTCAAGATCATCTCCTTCCCCTTTTAGAAAGTCCCCTAAGAGAAGGGTGAAGACTAAGGACATGGTCACTGCCATGTGAGAGACCACAACAAAAGGGAAAGAGACTCTGTGCATTATAGAGTTTTTAAGATCTCATGTTGATCTAGACACCCTCAATAAGAAAAAAAAATAAAACTCTGCCATTAAAGTTATGCATGATTTGATGCAGAAAGAATCCAGAGTAGACCAAGGAAGCTGAGATGTCATTTGATTTTGTCTGACCAGAAACAGGCAGGAATCATGAAATGTCACATTTATTGGAGTTAAAGAGGATGATCTGGGTCTGAGGAGATAATTTTGTCATGTACCAACTATGATACTCACTTAAGAGGCAGCAGGCATTGATTGACATCCTTATTCATGCCATTCTCAAACAGCAGCACTATAAGACCTGAAAAGGTCTAATATTCTTAAGGGTTACTTATTTTCACTTTTACTTACCTTCCTTAAAATTTCCTAAATTTTCTCTAGTGTTGGGAAAAGCTGTAACCTGCAGCATAGTCAAGGTATAGTTCCCCAGGTCTGTGTCACCTTTATGCTAGTCCCTATTTCTCCATTTTGGGGTAAGTCATCCACCCACTTCTCCCAGGTTTATTCCTTTATGGAGTCAACTAGACACCCTAAGAAGAAGCTGTACTACTCATGACTTTGGTGTTGTCTCCAAACCTTGTGATCAACACTCTATTAAGGAAGGGGAACTTAGTATTTGTTTCCTGGGGTGGTAAGAGATCACACTACACAACTGGCGCTGACTCACAGATTTGAGGTAACTTTTGCTCATACAGGAAACAGAAGGCATTCAAAGATATAGGGTATGAAAGAACCCTAAATTTAGACACTTCCCACAAAGAATTGACAGCTGGCTAGTATGAGCCAGACAGAAACATAAAGATGGTCTCTGTTGATAGTGACCATGTCAATAAAGCAATTCTAACTTCCCTCTCTTCCTCACATGTCAGAGTAGGACAGTTGGAAGAAGGAGGCTGGCAGTGAGATACCTCAGAAAGGGAGAGCCTGAGTGTACACATCTCCCAGTGGGTGCCAGCCTGTGGAGAAGGACATCTGAATCAAGTTTCCAGCTGCACTGAATTCTTTAATGTGACTGCTATGGTGTAGATAGATGAATAGCCAACAGAGGCCCATGTCTCAAGGCCCATCCCCAGAGAAGCACCTTTGGGAGATGGAGGGACCTTTAGTAGGTGGGGATGAGCAGCTGGTCCTTAGTCACTGAATGTTCCAAAGCCATCTAGACTCATCCTCTTTCTATCTGATTCTGTTCCTGCCTCACAATGCAAGAAATTTGTTCTGCCACTTTTTCTCACCATAATGCCTCATCCTTGCCAGTAGCAAAGGGAATCTTGGACTGAAATAACTAGAAATATCTAGACCCATAAGCCAAAATAAACCCTTTCTCTTTATAAATTAACAAACTCAGGTATTTTACTGTGGTGACAGAATGCTAACATAATAACTAAAAGCTTCCAAAGTCTTTCTGAAATGTCATGAACACGGTAGTAAAGAAATTCAGCAAAGTCTCGTGGGAAATCAATCATTGGAGATAATAATTTCATATGCATAAGCCTTTAATTTCAAGCGCTAAAGAAACTGATGACAACTTGAGACTCAAGTAATCTCCAGTCTGAGTGGTGTCCTGCCAAGAAGTTGGGATATCTCCGTGTTCTGATGAGTTAGCTGACTGTTTCTAAACCTCAGTGAAAAGCTTCCCTTTCCAGTTTTCTTTCTGATATATTCTGTTGAGGATTTAATGAAAAATAGGTGGTTGGAGGGTGGGTTTCTTATTTCCAGAAAGTGAGATGTACCCTCCATGTTATTTTTGAGGTTCATCTTTAAGAGCATCTTTTGTTATATGCAGATTCTGAAAACATGTTTTCTATCCTGAAGAACTTGACAGTTCAGCCCTAGTTTGGCCTTCAGTTCTGAAGTTACTTGGACCTGCTTTTATAGAGGTAAAACTTGGAGAGAACCTTATAGAGAAACTCCACAGATTCCTGATGATTTATAAGCTTGAGCTAAGTTAGTTGGTTAGAAAATCTAAGTCTTAAAAGGGGAAATAATTTTGAGGCTTTCTTAAATTTATTTGTGTAGACAGACCAAGGCCAATGTTAGAATGAATAACATTCATCTAGCTATAGGTCTAAGTACAATGAATAGAGGATAATTTTCAGAATGTCACACTAAAGTAATTCAAAATTCATCACCATAAAATCATTACAGTGATGAAGTCCAGGCAAAATGGAAGTAAAGTTTACCAAAACAAAAAAAAAACTGTACTGAATTTTCCTGGTTCAATTTATAATATATTCTTAAAAATAATTATTTACTAACAATCCAAGGAACAAGCTATTAAAGTAGAAACCAAAATATTGTTGATTATTTATCATTTTCTCCATTCCACCCTGTTTCATAATCTGTATCAATTTATCATGAATAAAGGAAATTTTCAATAGTGTTAAAACTTTAGGGATTAGCATTCCATTTTCTTCTATTTTTTGCCATATAGTTATTATTTTTCATTGAATTTTCAGAAAACCTATACATTTGTTTTCTTTTCCTTGAGTATATTTCCAGTGTAGGTATCTCACTGTAAAATCTCAGTAAAGTTTTAAAATTAAATTTCTCACAAGAGGAAGAATTCCAGGTAACATACTTGAACCCCAGTATATTTAGTTCATAGCTGTTAAACTACTTGCTATGAGGGCTCAGTCATGTCTCATGACCTACCAGGGAATGAAGAGAATGGGCTCAAAATTCAGTTTGGGTATCTAATCCTCCATTACCTTAAATGCTTTTGGCTTCATTTAACTAAGACGTTCAATAGTTATACAGCTCAAGGCAGTGTCACACCTGAGTTTCTAGAGTTGATCAGTTACATATCTGCCCATTTGCTTCTATCAGTAAAAGGATATAATTTAGACTCTAGCCCAAAAGCTGGAGATCAGTTTCACTTGGTGACAGATCATCTCTTTCCTTCACACCCAGCAGGACCATGTCTGGTTGCCTGCCACCAAGTCACCACCTAAGCAAGAAAGGGCTTTAACCTGAAAGTAGAGCTCACTGCAAGAGATCATTTATGCAGACAGTATCAGTGATCATCCCCGCTTGGTGTAGTATGATTGGGAGAAAGATATTGGGAGCTTGAGGAGAATGAATTGGAGATGAGGAAAGCCTGACATACATTCCCTCTTGATATATTAATATTCTTCCTTTACTGAGTTTTGCTTTCTAACCTCCAAAGATATGTTTGCTGAGTTTATGAATTTGCTTGTTTGTTTGTTTGTTGTTTATTATGGCACTGAAGATTGAAGCCAGGGTCCTTACACTGAGCTGCATCTCCAGCTTTTTTTTTGCTTTGTAATTTTGCTTCCTATTTTGTGATCAGTTCTTGCTAAATCACTAAGTTGCCTGTGCCAGGCTAAAACTTGCAATCCTTCTACCTCAATCTGTACAAGGGTTGGGATTGCAGAAGTGTGCCACCATGGTGAACTGATTTTTAGTAAGATCAAAACCTGTAATTTTATGCAGATAAATCTGCCTTTGTGGAATCAGTAATTCACACTGAAGGAGAAAAAACTATTCATCTTCATCTATGTGTTTTAAAAATTATAAATTCCATCCTGTTTCCTAATTAAGATTCATTATGTAGGCATACATAAAGGAGAAATTCATACATAAAACTCTGAAGGTTTGAATGTCCCCTCTAACACTAGGTTGAAATTTAATCCCCACTGTAACAGTACTGGGAGGAGGGGCTGTTGAGAGATACTTGGCTCCTCAGGGCAGCAGACTCATGAATAAATAAAGAGAGTGGGAATAGGTTAGTTATCATGGGAGTGCACTTCCAATAAAGGGATGGGCTTGGTCCGATTTTTTTTCCTCTGTGCCTTTCTTTCCCATGTTCTTACCACGGGATGCTCTCCACTTTGTTGTGACACAGGAAAAGATCTTTGTCAGATGTCAGTGCCATGATCTCAATCTCAGCATTCTTCAGAACAATAAGAAACAAATCTCTGCTCTTTGTAGTTAGCCCAGCTTTGGATAAAATGTTCTAGCAGAAGGAAATGGGCTAATAAAGCCATTAACCACCATGTATTTTGTTTGACAGCTACCATATACTTGATTTTTCCCCCATTGTTAGTTTCCTTAATACTATTCTATACATAACTTTCAATGGTCATATTAATCTTGAATACTAAACTTTCATTTAGACTTCTTAGCTTAACACTGGAAAGATTCTATTTATTTAAAAAATAATGAAATAAATTTAAATTTCTCACTTTTGCTTATTGACCAATATAAATATCTTATTTGCTTTACTGTATCTTTCTCCCATGGAAAATATACTCTGAAACGATTGAAACACCATATGCTCCGCAATGGCATAAAAATTATCCTTTTTAAAATAATACTTCTGAATTTAACTAAAATTTTAGCCATAAAATGTAATTTGTAGACAGCTACAATTGTGAATAATGTTTGAAGATACAACTCTGATTTAGACCCTTATTCTTTTCCTGGCAAGAAAAACATGATATTCTCTTGAAATTTAAATTTATGTATTTGATTCTTTCCTATAAAAACTAATTTGTTTAATGCTTCACAGGAGATAGTGAGGAACTAGTTTCACTTCAATAACTATCCCATAAAGTACTGACCTGATAACTCAGTTACTGAAAGCAACAAGTCTGGGCTATTAACAATTAACTAAGGTAAGCTGCATTTGTGACATGGGATAAGAATGACCTTGTTTAATAATATAGTTCACAGATGAGCAGTAAAGTCAAATGCAATTCTGAAAAAGCTTTAATACACTCGGCATGCAAAAATTTCAGCATTTGCCAGCTTCATTCTAATATTTACAGGAAATTTTATTATTCTCTTGCAGGATCAGTCACAAGGAAGTTTATTTTGCATGCTTGGATTCCACAAAATGATATCATCCAAGTTACTTCCTTATATAGACTAAAATAAGTCTTTGTGATTTCAGGAACACTCATAAATTTAAATCACATATGAAATAGTCTTCAAAAGATTTTACATTTCAAGAGTCAGTTTTTTATTTTGTATTCCACAATAAGTGTTAAAGTAAGCATTTTCAACCATCCTCATTGTCTTTTTCTACTCCCTTTGACATACAATGGGGAAATTATAAAAATTACAACATTTGCTCAATATGCACAGAATTATCCAGGATAGTGCTTCCTTTTGTTTTCTTTTGTTTTCTTCTTCTTTTTTTTTTTTTTTCTTGTCTGTCTGGCTTAGGTAATCATTGAGATTTTGGTCACCAAGATATTTTGATGAATAGCAAACACTTTTCATTGTAGAATATATAAATGAGAAAAAAGTATTTGCAGTTTGAGAAATAAAAAACACAAGTATTAGTCCACTGAAACATGGGCAAACATGCCAAGACTCTAACTCAACATGATTTATCTAAACACCTGCATCTCTGTATATTACGGTTCAT
The DNA here is from genome assembly GCA_004027455.1 of Hydrochoerus hydrochaeris. NCBI lineage: Eukaryota > Metazoa > Chordata > Mammalia > Rodentia > Hydrochaeridae > Hydrochoerus > Hydrochoerus hydrochaeris. The sequence goes on along the minus strand of PVLA01004002.1, from coordinate 65,239 downwards.
AAGAATTAGAGCTGTTAAAAGAATACAAATCAAGCTGGTTATGGTAGCACATGCCTATAATTCCAGCACTTGGGAAGCTGAGGCAGGAGGATCACTGTGAATTCTGGGCCAGCCTGAGTTACAAAGTGAATCCAAGGCCTTTCTGAACTGCAGAGCAAGACCCTATCTCAAAAAGACCAAAAAACAAAAACCAAACAAACAAAAACAGAGAGAAAGAAAGAAAAAAGAAAATGCTGGTGCCCCAATGAGTCTAAAAAACATTACAGTTTTCTGTACTGCAACATTGTGCAAACTACTTAATAAATTGTGAATATCTTGTTTATTTCAATATCTCAATGTGGAAGACTGTGGAGGACCCTAAAAACACTCCTGGAGGAAATGTATTCTAATTGAATTACTCTTTATATTTACAGGGACATTAGCACCTCATAAACATGGTTTGAAGAAACAGAGGTTATAAATCCACATTTGAGATTAATTAATATTTATGTATTAATTAAATCATTGAAACTACAAGAGATTACTAGTAGACAAACACAGTCAAGAACAGAAACTTGGGTGAAAACAGTACAGGCAAAGTGTTATATTTAGATTTTATGCATGTCATAGATTCTTGAAATTTTAAAATTAGAAGCAAGAATAGAGATCACATAGTTCAACTACCTCACTTCTTAGCTGGAGCAACTAAGGATTAAAGAATTCGATGATTTATTTAAAGTTACATGGTTTGTTTCCTAGTTGCTTATCGAAATCAAGAGAGATTACCCTAAGGAAACTTGCACTGAACAAAAGCAACAACTTTTGATTATGAGACATTAGAGAATATTAAAAATCATCTTTAAAATATAGATGATGAAGAGAATACACTAAGGTCCCTTCTTTCCTTCATATAATTTTTCTTAATGAGGAAAGAATTTCTATTTGACAGGGTAGACTAAATTCTTGCTGGAAACAACCACAGAAGCGTGCTTAAAACTATGAAAAGGAAAGAAAGGGAATCTTGGTGGTTTGCAGCTGTGTGAGCTCTTTGACTGTTACATTTGAGAAGGTTTTATAGAGAACAGAATGGAGCAGTTCAGTTTTATTTTCCTTGACTCGAGAGTGATTCTGGTCACCTTAGATAGCAGGAAAGTTTTTCTTTTTCAATAAACAAGTCTGTACTTTGACATAAAACAATTTGATATAGTGTAAACCCACTTACGACAGCATTTCACTCTCATTTCTATATTTATATGGTGCAATCTGTGTGTAAGGAACTGTTAGAAATCTTGCTTCTAGTATTCAAAGTCAACAGTGTTTGCTCATATAAAACAGACTGCTGCAGCTCTAATTGTTTCACAACTGTACCTTTGGTCTGTTCTAATTTTCTAACTAATTAAATGTAAATATTATCTCAAATTATAAGGCAATAAGACTAGGTGTCATGTTCTCCCCTTCTCTACAGCTTTATTTCCTTGAGCAGGTGCCATAATAGCCATTCAATATAAACGCCTATAAAATGAGAATCGTATTTCCCTCATAGTCTTAGCAAGGAGCCTAAATTATATAACCTATGTGAATATTTTTGTAAATAATGAAACTATTGTTAAACATTATGGATTATTTTTACTCTGCTATGGACTACTATTTACAAGATTCTTCAATAATAATATAATTGTTATTAAAAAGAAGCAGAACATTATAGAACAACAGAGTAACAATTTGTATCACATGATCATTCTTCCAAAATATTTGTTGAGTTAAGATCAATATGGTACAAACAAAATGCAGTGGAATAGAAGTACAGAATAAAGGGTAGGGTAGAGTCTTTTGAAATTAATGTAAGAAATATTAATTTAAAGAAAATGAGGGACACTGGATAATAATCTAGTGGGGAATACAACATGAGGAAGGTAACCCTGGCAAAATCAAAAGCCAGTAGTTATGAGCAGTGAATTATTATTCTAATATGAGACAAGGATTAAGAAATAAAGTGTTATAATATTTATTCAGTAGGATGTTAAATTCTGAAATTCTTCTGCCTGTAAAGAAAAAACAAATCAGGAAGAAACTAAGAACAGCATTGATGGAGAGGTAGCTCCATCCACATGACCAGCTCAACAATGCAACTTCTTCTTCTCTTGGAAGATACATTCTCAATTGATTCTACAGCTGTATCTCTTCCTGGAGTTCCAGAATTAGACATCTGATTGTCAATTTAGCATCCAAACTTGGACAACAAGGATTAAGCTCCAAACTGATGTGTCTACGCATGAATTTTTCCTCCCCTGTACCCAACACCTTGGTTCCCTGAGTCTTCTCTTCTCAGCAAATGGTGCCACAATTCATTCATTCATTTAGACTAACATCCTTGAAATCATTTTAATTTATTTCCTCTCTTATAATACAAATCCGAATAAGAATAAACTTTGCTGTGAAAAGAAATCCTGCATCTATAGATTCATCATCATTCTCTACAGTTATAGTCAAATCCACGGATTTCAGTAATCTCTAAAACAGTATCAAAGATTCCTCTGCAGCCCCACTGCTGTCTCTAATCCAAACAGCAAACTGAGTGGCTCTTTTAGAATATAAAATACCTTATGCCACTGTCTCTTTTAAAATCTGTACTTATGTATAGAATAAGTTCAAACTTCTCATATTGGTTCAAAATAGCACATGAAGCTGTCCCTGGCCTTCTCTTACTTCATCTTTCCTCTAACTATTCCATCTTTAGCTCCCGGCAGTCCATCACTGGCCTCCCTCTGGCACCTACCTGAAGGATGTCAGGCAGCACATGACAACCTCATGGCTTTTGCACTTTCTTTTCTTCTGTCTGGAACACTCTTCTCCTAGTGTTAGGGAGCCTTTTAGAGTTTTCAGTGCTAACAAACAGCCTGCTGTGTATCCGTGCCAGAGGTTCACCACCACTGCCCCTGGACAACCAAATGCTTTCTTTATGACTATTCAAGGAATACCCCTCTTAAAGATCTGGTCATGGAAATAGCACCCTTTAGCATTCTTTGTGCTTTACCAAACTTTATTTTTCCTCAATACACTTACTGCTGCAAGATTACATATAGTTTCTATATTTGCTCATAGCATGTCCTCACCACTACTACCATAAAATTAACTCCACAGAATTTGTTATCTGTTGTACTCACCGCCACATTTCCACTGCCTGGAAAAGAATCAGCACTCTGTGGATGTTTACTTACCACATTTATCAGTTCTCAGGACACTATTTTTATTCAAGTTAGTGTTCAATGTTTGTGATTTTTGTATATTGCCATTATTTGAAGAACAAAAGACCAACTGGACTGTACCACTTATTCATATAGCTGTTTTCTTAGGGTTCTGAGTTACAGAAGAAAGATATTTCCTGTTCCACACAATCCACCCTTCTAGCAAAGTCTGATTTCTATACTACTGTAGATGAGCTTGCAGAGTAAGCTTCTGTCCACCGGAACCTAGGGCTTGACCCATGTTTAGCAGATGTCACCAGCCTGGTAGAAAGCTCTTATAGAGCACCTGGGAGGAACATGAAACCTAATCACAGTGTTCTCTTGGACATTTGAGAATATGAAACTAAGATGGAACTCATTAACTAAGCTGATTGGTGTGAAAGTTGGTTGAAGTCAGTGGCAACTGATTTAATATTATGTCAACTAAAGACAAAGAGCAATATTATGAGCAAACCCATGGAAAGATGCTGAGATTTCCTGAGGATGCTTCCAGGGGAGAAGTGAAGGAGAAAAGCTGACAGGACATCACTTTTGGATGAAGCTCCCAACTAGGCCACTCTCTCATATGGAATTTTGAAAACAAAACTCTTTCTTTAGCAAATGTGAGTAGACAACTTTTTTTTAAACTTAAGAAAATTATAACAACACCAGCTCAATCCTAGATTAAGGTATGCAGAGTACAGTATATGACTCTCCCTACTTCACTTTTGTGCTCGGGTGCAGGTGATAACAGAGATTAAGTGTCTGGTTTTAACAGTGCTCTATGAAACTCACACCACCACAACTGCATATTTGTCCAAGTCACTCAAAACACTTTACCTATCCATTGTTCATATTATAAAATACACGGAAGCCAGACATACTGAAATAGATGTAATCCCAGTGTTTTGTGAGGCTGAGAAAGAATGGCAAGTTTGAACTCAGTAGCAATTTAGTGGTACTAAGAAAGTAGCTCAGTATGAAAGCCTGGTTTAAGACTCCAGTACCACCAAAACAAACAAAAGCAGAACAACAGAAATCATCTAGTAAAAGTAGTTCTGGGGATAAAAATTTGAAATGGAAACTCTCAGGAAACTTGATTTGCTGCCCTAAGCCACGTTTCTCAATGTTAGCTTTCCATTAGCAAGTAAAATATGCGTTTGAATCAACCATCTGGATAATTCAAGCCAAAACTTCACTTCAGCTTGAATTGCTTAAAAGAAGTACAAGTTGACAAACTCATGGCATAGCAAGTGAATCATCTAGGAATAGAGCCAAAGGATGGTGTTGACTTGTGTAATATTGGCACCTGCATGCTTGCTTTGTCTCGCTCAGTAAGCAAGACTTTGTCGTGTACAGAACTTCAATGTAAAAAATGATATTGATGGCTAATTCCAGATCACTCAGCGGCATAGAGCAAAACCGAGAAATTTTGGCTATGGAACCAAGTTCTTTGAAGTATCAAACACAGCTCATGAAAGCAGGCCTTTTTGAAGAATAAGAATACTGGGTGATACATGAGGGTACTCTATTGATGAAAAATTCATACAGTTGGCAGGTAAATGAAGGAATGAAATGGCTTGGGGAATGAAATGGCTTTCTAAAACCCTGGGGTCTCTATGGAATAGATTATCTGTTGATTAAATAATACAGTCAAGATATTTAGGAACTTCAAATCCAAAATAGTATTACTGAATAGAGTACCTAATGCATTACATACATTATAAAGTGCACTATTAGGACCAAAATTGTTACTTATGGCAAAAGGCTTGCCTGGGATGATGAGACCCTGGGTTCAATCTTTAGTCCCAAAGAAATGAGTAAATAGGACTTCTAGTAAAATTATATAAACAAACTAAAATACTTTCCACTGATATTTTTAAATATATTTTTAAGAGTATATTTCACTAATGCTACTACAGGGGAAAAGAAGAGGTGATCTTTTATATATAATAACTAGTATCAGGCTAATTCAACAATGGCTGCATTTCTAGAACTGAGGACATTCATGAAATACTCTATTCATACTGTTTTCAAATTAAGCTATTATCATCAAGCTATGATCTTTCAGCTATTATTTATGCTGAAAGATCATTCTGTATGATACTGAATATTTATGTTAGGAAGGCTATGATCAAATTGTAGTTCAAGATTTGTTTATCATATTCATTCAATAAACCTTTATTACACACATCTATAATATGAGCTATAATGTGCCTTCACGTATATCACTGCCTACATTTATTTGTATCATGAAGCAAGCTATCATCACACCATCTCACCATGGGCTCTGTGTCCCCAGAGCTGTGCCATCTTTTTACTTATTAGTACATGTTTGTAATTAAAATTAGAACAGGACAACAATATAACAAGAATTAGTGTTTAGTCTATGGACTAATATTGAATCCATGCAAGAATTAGTATTTAGATATTAGTTCACATTTTGCCAATAACTATTTTCCTATTCTATGCAATTAGTATTTTGATATATAATGATAATCTTTCCCTCCTACTAACATTTCTTCATTATCTCTTCATTAGTAGTAAATAAGTACTATACCATTATCTCTTCATTAGTAGTAAATAAGTACTATACCTTGTGTTCTCCAGTGTTTATTATTACTAGTTATGGCCCTGCCTAAGACTTTTCCCCACATTTAGTGAGTCAAATGAGTCTACTTGATGATGTTGGTGCTAGATCTGCTATAGTAAAAGAAAATCTGAAACATGTGATGACAGTGGTTTGCAATTACTGAGCTTTCTCTTTTGATTTGTCGGGGTAGACTATGCTTCTCATTTTTAAGTATATTACAAAGTATCCTTGCCAAATTACTAATACTGCCACATAATGTAGACTTGTTCTTCCCTTTGAACTGCTAAATCTGAACTACTAGCAACCATTAATTTTTTTTATCCTAAATACATACACTCATTCGTGAAGACTTGATTGTCTCATTTAATGTTACCAGTTAGTGCACACTGGATTAGATATTGATGATATGTGAGCAAATTATCCAAGGTCATGCAAACAGCTATTAAAGTCAGGCAGTGAAACCTTATCAGAGTCAATCAGGAGGGCATGGTACTGCTTTGAATTTACGTAAGAGGAGGAAAAAGGGGACAAATAATGGATGTGCCAAATCAGGGAAAGATCAGCTGCAGAAACTGCCCCGCTCTCTACAAACAGCATATATTTGTTCAGATGTCTGCTCTGATCATATTTATCCATTTTTTTAAGAGATGTAAAACCTTCAGGCTGATTGATCCCAGGAAAGAAGGCAAATGGGTTGTAGAAATTGCTTTGTGGCTCTCTTACCAAAGCCACATGAGCAATTATATTCAATTAGATGCCACTGAGCTGGCATTTTTATTGGCTTCCTTAAAAAAACCTCTCCCCTAGCCCTGCAGTTAGAACTTTCAGTAGCCCCCAGCATCTTGGTTACACTGAACAATGCATCAACATTTTATTGTGAGACCTTTCAAATGGTTTGTTAGAAAAGCATTCCCATTTGCATTTGATTCAGTTAGCTCCAGCTAGATACAGATTTGTTCTTAGATTTTTTTTTAAGCTTCCTTGCATGCTGGAGGGGAATTGGATGACATTTTATTTATTTTAAATTGTCTTTTTGTTTTTTCCTAGTGTGATAAAGGAAGAATGCCTTTGAGAATACTGTTTTTTAAGATACAGATTTCTATAAGCAAAGATTTTTTATATTTTTGAAAAATTCTCTTTGGATAACAGGTTATTTAACTTTTAATTTCATCTGATATAGATACTTATCAACTACTTGCCATAGCAATTATCTACTCTATAAGGTATCCTAGTGATACACATTACCTCATAAAAACTCAGTCCATCACAAAAGCCCATTGATAATTTAATGAGTTCCTGCAACCATTAATAAAAGTCACTCTTCCCTTCTCTAATTTTTTTCACTGAAAATGTCCTGTGACAATCTGACAAAAATAAACTGAAAACAAGTTTTATATTGTATCAACAATGGATGCTACATTTATAAATCTTGTTACTCGATATTTTTTTAAAAATATTCCCTTACTTTTCCTTGTGCTTCTCTTCAAATATTTATTGGGTGCCTACTGTGTACAAGGAACTTAACCTGAAACACCACAATACAAAGAATATACAAATGTTTTTTTCAAGCCTCATTAAACATGTATTCTATCATGGAAAACCAAGTGTGTGCAGAAACATGCAAATTCAAACCCAGAAATAGTAATGGACAACCTATGTATAGAGGAGGAAAAGAACTTATTCATAAAGAACATAAATAGCACTCTTCCAGGATATGGTATTTGAGCTGGAGAATGGTTAGGGCTTCTACCCTTGAGATTAGGATTGGAAACCCCAAAGAGAATGGGAAGAGTAAGGAAAATACAGTTCACAATGACTCACTAAGAAGACACTTGTTTGATGCAACCATAGGTAAGTGATATGAAATAAGGTAGAAAGTTGGTGTTTTCTATGGAGCCTAAAAGGGAGCTCTGAAGAGGAAGTTTGATTTGATACAGATTTCTGGATCCTGTGTAAATTGTGATGAAGCATGAGAGGAGGCCAAGCTGCTAAGTCAGGAGGCTACTTCTACATTTCAGGAAAAGAAACCATGGAGTCTTGATCTACAATACAAGACAGGGTAAAATGCGGTCAAGTTTAAGTTATATTCTGAAGACAGAGTGAAAGACTTGACCAAGAGTAAGTTGTGGGGAAATTAATGGAATAAAAGAGAACTCCACAGTTCCATGCCTATTCAACTAAGACAGTGGTGACTTCTCTAAAGACAGGAAAATCTGTTAGGAAACACTAGGATTGACAGAAATTGTGAACAAACAAGAGTTTAATTTTTGAGATGTTAAGTTTAAAATACTGTTAAATGTTCCAGTAAAGAGACTCATTTAGAGTAAATGTAGTCAGAATCTGCAGTGCAGAGACAGATGAAGTTTGAAATGAGCTGTGCAAAAAGGATTAAGGGTATAATGGTAAATTTATCAAAGCCTGTCAAAATGGATACACTGGCCTGTTTTTCTTGACTGGGCTATCTGGCATCGGCTAATCACAGGTTTAAGCTATTCATGGTAAAACTGACACATTTTGGTCCTAGAGTTTCCAACGAGAAACAAGTAAAACAGAGCAAGGTCCTCTGTCACAATGGCCAGTCATCCCTAATTGTGTTCTGCTGTAACTGTGCCCTGTGGAAAAACCTTACCCAATTCTGTTTCAGTCTTCCAGTCTGGATGAATTTTTGGTCCTGATTAAAGATTGATGCTATGTCATTTAGGGAGTTCAGAAGCTTACCAAAAATTTCTGACCTTTAAGATTCCCAAGTACTGGTTTTAGAATGATAGTGACTGGCTCATAAATCACACAAAGCAGTCAACAGGCAAGGAGATTCGAGAAAATCTACATGCCATCTCATGTAGCCTGCTGCTCCTATCTTCCCAAATGGGCCCCAAAACAAATGCCAGTAAACCTGTCCTTTCTGGGAGACACCAGGCACTACTTATTCTCTGGCATTGATCAACAGCAAAATGAACCTTAAAAATGCAATTGCCTAGAAGAAATTGTCAAAATCTTATGATATTGCAATGACAGAAAACATACCCTAAACCAGGGCAAGAGTAACTCCTACTTGATCCCCACTAATACGTCTTCATTCCTCAAGCAATACTGAGGCACATTAGAAAAGATGCCAGCATGAATGTGATGTGATCTGTTCAGGAATGTCTCTCTCAGGGCTAGAAGAAAATAACACTAAGCAGGACAATTTATCTGTCTGCAGAGTCTAGAGTAGGAAGATATATTGACCACTGAATTCACTCTAATTCCATGGAAGTATCTATACAAACAGAACTCTCGTTTGGTCTCTTATAGTTCTCTAGTTAGTTCATCAATCAGGCAAATAGTTATTGACCATCTCTTTGAAATTAAGTACTGTTGAAAGCACTGGAGATAAAAGAGTCAACAACAACAAAAAATTATCATATTTGTGGAATCTTTTTTTCTCATTACAGGAGGCAAGCAATAAGTAGAATGAATGAATGAATGAATGAATTAGTGAATGAATGAATTGTGTAATATTTTAGAAAAACAAATACTGAGGAGAAAATAAAACAGACTAGGCTGATAGGATTTTTAGGTAGGGTATGGTCAAAGAAGAAATTACAATTCAAAATAGAGAAGTCAGGCTGGTCTTGTTGAACAGATAATGTTGAATCAAAGGCAAAGTAAGAGGTACAGTATTTGCTCTATATTGTGAACAACACATAGCATTCTAGGGCATTTATTCTGTTATTTTATGACCATAATTGTTGAAATGAATTTCTGCATATTGCATATAGGAGCATATTATTATATCATTTTGTTCATTGGAAATGACATGAGATGAGACCACTTTTCAACCTCATATTTATAATATTATAGATTATAGAGTCAAGAGCCATCTTTTGTATACTGAATCTGTGGGAGTAACTATGGCATTGTCTTTGTATGTGTAAACTGGACTCCATTTACAATGTGTCAAATTTGTGGGAGTCACATATACTGTGGTTGTTCCTCAACTACTCAGGTAATGACAGAGAGGATCACTATTGAGTTCAGAGATGGGGACTGTAATGATTGATCGTGCCAATCTGAGAAGAGAAACAACTGAACTGGCTCAGGAACTCCACAACCTAGGGAATGGATGCCACCCTCGGCAACTTGTTACCTGGATGGTGTAAAGGGAAATGCAGACAGATCTGTTTCTTTGGAGGAGCTCCAGTCTTTGCCTCCACTTTGGATGCCTTCTCCTTGCTTCCAGTGCAGACTCTTCAGCCATACCTTGCAGACCCATTGCCTTCCTGAATGGACTCACACAGGACACTGCAGGGAGCTCCTTCGACTGAATTCTTTAGTCTCCAGTGGGAAGAGAAATACTCTGTACTCTTCCACATTCAACTCTGTTGGTGGCCATTGTAAGCAAAATTTGTATAACTTTTATTATATCTGTTTCTCTAATAAACACCGGCTGATACAGGGACAGGGCGGGCAAATGAACAAAGTGACAATGCAAACAACTTTGCATTTGAGAATCCAGAATGGTTCTGCGGCTCTGAAAATTTTTCCACTTCTCAAGAAGGGGCCCTTCGTATGATAAGGGGATACTCTTGCTGAGGTAACTGAACAGATAGAAACCCTGATCGGACTCAAGATGGGCTTTCTTAACTTGCAAATTGAAGAAACATTCATAAAAACAACACAGAATTCAAGTTAATTACTAAACTCATATATCTGAATAAATAGAAGGAGGCATAGAAGCTATAAATATTTATAAAGCAGTTAATTGCCAGGTAAGGGATGGTTTAAAGGTCTGAAACTAAAGGGAAAAGGAAGTTACGAAAAACTAGTAGGAAGCCTAACTATCTAACAAGTGCAGAAGTCTTTGCCACATTATCCTGAGAACTTCTATACACATGGTTCAAAATTACTAGCTATCACATTTTAGAATAGGAAAAATTCAACCACAACTGCTAAAGTTTATATCTAGAAATTTCCTTTAACCTTTATAAGTTAGTCAGTTATCTATCACTATAACAAAATACCTGAGGTTATTAACTTACAGAGTGGGAAGATTTGTTTTGGCTCTCAGTTTTAGAGGTTTGAATATATGACAAACAAACTCATTGCTTTTACCTCTCGTGGTGGTGCCATGGCAGAGCAAATGAATCATTTCATGGTTAAGTAGCAGAAAAGTAAGACAGAAGAGCTAGAATTCCACAATCACCTTCAAAGTCACACCCTCAGTCACCTAAAAATATCACACTATGCCTCACCCCCTAAAAATGTCCCTACCTCCCAAAAACATAAATTAGAGATTAAGCTTTTAAGATTGGGCCTTTGGAGGTCAGTCCAGATCCAAACAGTATTTTGCATTTGGCCTTCAAAGGTTTTCATGTCCAGTTTTCAATGCAAAATGGATTGGCCCATCATCAGATTCTCCAAAGTACAAACTGTTCCAGCATTGCCCAAAAGTCCAATTCTAAAGTCTACTCTGAGACTACAGGCATACTCAATGGTATGCCACTATAAAAATCAAAGATAAATTCACATATTTCTAAGAAACAATAGTAAAGTAGTCACAGGATAAATATTGCTCTTCCAAAATGGTGTAATAAGGAATTGTTAAGAAAGAATTTGCCTTAAGTTAGACCAAATTCCAACAAAGCAAGCATTAAATCCTAACTCTCTTCATTGACCATCCATGACATACCATAAAAGCCTATGGGTTCCCAAGAGTTTAGTGAGTCTTCAACCCTATGGGTTTGCCAGCTCCTATCCATGTAGTCTCTCTGTGCAGCAGATTTTTCTCACTGCTTTCAGCTTCCCTTGGCAGGTGATAAAGTTACAGTGCATTAGAAGGATCATCTGAAAATGCCCAGGATAAGGCATTTATAAGCAAACAAGCTTTATTAGCCAGTGGATGACACATTGTGGAGTTCAGAATGTCAACCCCTGGGACTGGGTGGTTACACATTATTATATGGACTGATTTCCAGGTTTGAGAGTATCCCGAACATTTTCTTATTTGGCTGAGTCTTGGCAGTGTGGGTGGGGACTAGCTACAGTCTTAGTCAGAAGAGAAGTTTTAAAATGAGGTCATTTAGGACCAAGTCTTCTTGTGGTAGTAGGTCACAGCAAAATAGAAATTTAGGAGAGATAAGTGGAAAAAGGTTTGGAAGCTAAGATGGTGTCTTAGCTAAAATGATGTTGCTGTTTTCTTCAGTAAAAACCACTGGTGCTTACAGCTTCCTGAAGTCTCTGTGGTAGTTTCAGTTTCACTCCTATAGCTTCACGCATTGCCCTGTCAAGAGCTACTTGTGAAGATTCAGATTATCCCACCCACTGCTTGGTGTCAGATTTACCTTTGGTTGGAAACCCCCATGGTCCCATAACTCTTACATTCTTCATACCTGAAAACCCAGCAACATGTGGACAATGCCAAGGGCTAACCCTAGAGCAAGCTGTTTGGATCATGGCTCCAACATCCTCTAAGTGCCTTGAAAGCAAAACCCAGGGAAATGAGCCCTGAGTCAGTGCTGGTGGGAAGGGCACCCCAGCACTTTTCTGAAAGGAGTCTCCTGGAAAGCCTTCAGAACACATTTGCATTTCTATGTGTCTGAGCCTGTGATGCGATGATGCAGTGCAGACATTCAACATCCAAACTATAGCAGTGTGTATTGGGATAAAATGAAAGGTTTGTAAAGATTTATCACTTTAACTAACAAAGGTCAAAACCAGGTTTTACTATCTTTTACTTTGTACTTACTTCTCAATAATAAGATCATTGATTTTAGGGTGATACATTAGCTAAGAAGCAAAGTGGTCTATGGTCCTGCTCAAATTTTAATGTTAACTTGAGAATATGGTTTCAAGGGCTTTGCTCCTATGCATTTGATTCATTTGATCATGAATGGGCCAGGATCTATATTTTAATATATATTTCAGGCAATTCTGATTTATGAAGATCCTTGAGTCAAGCCTTAAAAATTGACCAGGGGTAATTATCGTTGTAGGCAGCACCAAGCAACAGAATATTCACTGACTTGGATTCCAAAGTCACAGTCCTGCTGAAGCTGTTTGTTTATACTAAAAAACATGTGTACTATCTTTCTTCATTTGGTCACTGTCAAGTCAAAAGGATACAATAAACTCTAATTATAATATTCATGGGTCCCTTTTTTTTCTAACCAAACCACAAGAATGAAAGCATGCTGATTTCATGGGAAAGAACTCTGAATATTAAACAGTAATTTTGCTGCAATTGTTAACAAGTAGGGATTAGATGGTGAAATCAAATGTTTGCGGGAAGAAAACAAATACATTCTCTGTTTTGCTGTCAATTTGCCTTCTTTTCTCAAGACCTTGTTCATTTTCAGTGGACAAAGGTTAACCAAATCATGACATTTCCAGGTATTCTTCTCATTTTTAGTTTGAAATTTAGCTTCCTTTGGGTAAATACTGGGTTGAATACAAGTATTGTTTCCATCACTGTCCAGAATACCTCACTTCCTCCCTGCCTTGAGGTCCTCACCCCTAGATTTGTGATGCCTCCTGCTTTGTTACTATTACCCAAGATTGCTTCTGCTATTCTGTGTCTCTTCAGTTTCGCTATAAATTTCAGGATTGTTTTGTGAGAAATGTTGTTAATATTTTGGTTGAGATTGCATTAAATGTGTGCATCAGTTTTGGAGGTATGGTCATTTTGACAATATTGGTTCTGTCTGTCCAGGAATAGTGTTATCTTTCTATTTTCTGATATTCTATTTCCTTTTTCAGAGTAGTGTAGTTTTCATTGTAGAAGTCTTTCACTTTCTTGATTAGGTTAATTACTGAATATTTAACTTTGCTTGAGGCTATTGTGAATAGTATTGTTTTTCTAATTTTTTTAAATGAGTTCATTTTTGGCCTACAAAAATGCTTTTGATTTTTGTGTGTTGATTTTATATCCTGCCACATTTATTAATTCCAGAAGTCTTTTTGGTAAATTCTTAGGGGCTTCATGTAGTGGATCATGTCATGGGTAAACAATGATAATTTGACTTCTTCCTTTCCTACACATATCCCTTTTACAAAATTACAAGCTTCTGATACCACTTTTAGGTTGTTTGTGAATTTAATTCTTTGGAACTTTATATCATTAATATCACAAGTGAGTGATCTCCTACAAATTTATGCATTTTCAATTTGGTCTCCAGATGGGTTGGGTAACATGCTTATTTCTTGAAAAGACCGCAACAAAATAAACACAAAGTTCTCTAGAATACTTATGCATTTGCCTCAGTGAGACCTCTTGCACACTCACACACTCATAATCTGGGCAAATTTTTTGCTTTTGTACCATTGCTGTGATTATCATTCCACCAGCCTTTTCACTACCACTTACCCAGGAAGCCACTAGCTAGTGTTTCTCTGTAAAATCCTTATAGAGCCCTGTTTTTGGATCAACACACTAATGTGGTGAATTCGCATGACAACCGTCTGTGTGTCCATTCTTGTAATTGTTGCACCGCAGTTTAATTGCCTGTTCCATGTTACCCATTAAACTGTAAACAATTAAAGATCTAAACAGTATACCTTATGTTGTTTTTATTGCTATGTTAAGTAATGACATGCCATATCAAAGACCATTTATCCTGTAGTATGTATAAACTACTTAAATAAAAAAAAAGTTACCAATTAGGTGGCAAGTAGCTCTTGGGAATAGAAAGGTGACCAGGAAGTGGCCCTTGATCTCAGTGACTGTCCCTAGTAGCCAAGGCGCAAATAATTACAATTCATGGGTATTTAAAGATGGTTAAGCATTTGGAAGGCAATGAGTTGTAGAATGTACAGTTGAAAAGAGATGATAAAATATTCTGCAGGCCTAAGGATCAGTAGGGGTTTTGGTGTAAATGGAACATGTTTGATGTTGATTTCAATAAGCAGTAAGGCAGCAAAGAGCCTCCACATGACACAGAAAGCTAAGAAGAGGATAGGTTATTTATGGTACCTACCATATTTCAGAAGTTAGTCTAGAAACAGATTCAATACATGCAGTCCCTATTTAAAAATATCTTCACTATAATTTAGGTATTGCCAGTAGTTTCCATAGACAAGGAAACTTCAATCATAACTTCTGGCTTCCGGTGTAGTGTAAGGAGCTTAGAAGTCCCCATTCCATCCTACTAAGAAATCAAAAGTTGAACAACAACAAAGTCAAAAACCAAAATAAAACCCAGACTCTTCTTAGATCCATAGGAAATGTCACAGGGGCATAGCACTGCCCTCAAATCTGAAGAAAATAGCAAGTGAATGCAAAGTCACAATCTACTGTCAGAAAGACCTGGAGAACTGCAAGAGAAAACCAGTGGCAGAGCAGGAAAACTTGAACTTTGGCTGTTGATACAGTACGGACAGCTCTGAGAGTTGAAAGCCCAGGGGTTTCAGTCATAGGATCCCTAAAACTATCATGAATTTTACCTCTGGAGGCCTCACCATGTTCTCCCAGGGAGTGTGGGAGACAAATCTCCTCAGGCTACAAGTCTGTGGAGCACTGAAATACACCTGAGCTTGTTGTTCTTACAAAGATCTGCTCTTGGGAGAAATTAGGTGATCAGAACCTAATTTCCCAGAGTTCCAGCTGACCTGAGAAAAGGGAGACATCTGATTCCAGCCAGCTCTAGCATTCTTCATAGGAGAAGGGAAACCCATAATTTGAATCCTCCAATCATTGTGTTCCTAGGTGTAAGTGTTGGTGATATTTGCACCTCAAGGTCACAGCTCACTGGAGACCAAACTTGAATCATAGATCTCAGATTCCAAAGAACTTTGATCATGGTTCTTTTACCTACTACATCGTGTCTGGTGTTTGAAGCAACTGAATCAGTGCCAAAACCAGAGTCAATATGATACGAATGTTGGAATTTAAAAAGGCCAAATATTTCTTATAATTGTTACCAAAATGCTAAGGGTTTTTAATGAGAATATATGGACAACAGAAAAGAACAAATGGGATACCATAGACAAAGAAGGAAAATCCTAATGAAAAAGAAACAGTAAAAATCAAAAGCACAGTAACAGAATTTTTAAAAAATTACTTTGATGGGCTCATTAGTAAATGGGATATGCCTGAAGAAAGAATTTCTAAGATTGAGGCTAGAAAAATATAAACTTCCAAAACTGGAAAACAAAGAGAAAAATACTAAACAAAACTCACAGAAGGTTCAAGTATTATAGTGACAACTTCAAAAGCTGTTGCACATGCATAATGGGAAATGCAGGAGAAAGAAGCAAAGCGAAGCACGGACTGAATTAGTACCAAACAAAAGACCGCAGATCCAGGAAGTTCAAAAACACCAAAGACTAACAAACCAAAAACAAAGTTAAAAAAAATCTACCTTCAGGCATATCATTTTAAACCAAAAAAAAAAAAAAAAAAGTTGAAAATAAAGAATACTCCCAAAATAAATCAGAGGAAAAAAATCTTACCAATAATGAAGCAAAGAGATTATATGTGACTTCTGCTCATCAATCATAGAAGTAAAGGAGTAAAATATTTTAAGTGTTGAGAGTAAGAAGCTACCAGCCTGGGATTCTCCACCACTCAAATTATCTTTCAAAAGTAAAAGAGAACCAAAATGGAAAATGGGGAAACAAAATGGAGAGAATTTGTTGCCAGTATATCTACCATACTAAACAAGATTTTAGAGAGAAAAAAAAATGATAGGGGATAAAAATTTATCTGCATAAAGATACAGAGAAAAACAGAGAAAGAATTTGGAGGGAAAAGCCCTGTTATTTTCTTATTCTCAATTGATCTAACAGACAACATTTTACTAATAATAAAGCCTCATAAAGAGGGTTCTTTGGGGGCTTCCTCCCATTCTTAGTCCTATGACTCAGTTACACACTTCTTTTCACACCAGGTCACCCCATAAGCTTCTGCCCAAACTTGTTGAGGTTATAGGACTGAGTATGTCAGTGGATATGCAACACAGACATTAAACATGTTTCTTCAAATGCAATATGAGGTGTAATAAAAATACGGTGTTTGAATTTTTAAAATGTATTACAATAAAAATCATGTTGCCATTAATCCCCCTGGAGAATATTCCGCCTCACTTCAAACACGCTTATTCCATTATCGTTGCCACTCTCTGAAGTAGTTTTGGAAATCTTTCATGTGTATCTTTAGTTGCCTGTCATGGCTGCCTCAAAGTCCTGAATCAATTCAAAGATTTGCCTTTCGTGGTCATTTCTACTTTGGAGAAGAGCCAAAATCTGCACAGTTTCGGATCCAGTGAATAACGTAGATGAAGACACACTGTAAATTTTTTGACAACTGCCTTTCTTTTAGATGGCACTGGGCAGCAGCTTTCATCTTATTTTTGCACACATCTCATAAAGATATGACAAAGACTTGCAGAACTGCTTCAGAAAGTGGTAAGAATAATAGAATATGTGCGTTAGAAGAAAGAGTATTTTCAAGAGGATTAATGGCAATGTGTCTTTTACTGTAACAAAATTTTGTATTTAGTAATCACAGTTTTGATGACCCCCTCATATATTCAATAGTTAATTATATTTTATATATATATATATATATATATATATATACGTAATTTTTCATTTCCTTCAACCTGCTGTGTAGTAGACAGATTATTGACCTCCCAAAACTGTATAACCTGGATCTATTATTGAGGAAATATTACACAGACTCAAGTTGAGGACATTATATGATGCCTCCAGTCTTCAAAACATCAAGGATATGAAAGACAAAGTAAAACAAGCTACTCCTAATTAAATGATCTCAAAAAGACACAAAAAGTAGGGCAATATTTGGTCTCGGATTGGCTCCTGAGTCAAAAAGAAAAATTCTACCGAGGACAACAGTGACACATATGATGAAACTTTAATAAGGTATTAAGATAAAATGTTAGTGTAGATGTTGGCTTTATGGCTGATAATTGCACTGCCCACTAAGAGAACATTAACTGAAAGAAATATACATGGAATCCTTGGTGGTACTGAGGACATATGTTTCAGTTAACCACATAAGAGTCAAAGATAGAAACAAAATGTGGTAAAAGGCTGACAATTGGGAATCTGGATAGACAGTTTAGATAAACTCTTTGCATTATTCTTGAATCTTTTCTGTATATTTTAAATAATATGTTTTTTTTTTCAAAATAAGTGATATAATATTTTAAATAAATCACTTTTTGGACAAAATGCATCATTGTTATGCTGAGTAGAAGAAATCAAACTCTAAAGTATAAAGCTCAGAACAATTGAAACTAATATGCAGTGAGAAAGATCAGAGCAATGTTTTCCTGTGGTGGTGAGATTGGCAGGAAAGGGTCACCAGACAACAGAAGAGAGAAACCACGGAAAAATGAACAGAGTCATTGCAGATTTTATTTTGTGACAAAGTAGGCGGGATTGAGAGTAGGTCATTTCTGGCTCCACCTTACCTAGGTTAACTGCTTGATAATCATTAACAAGGTAGAAGTTCTCCCAGTGAGGTTCTCACAGTTAAAATACTGAGAAAAATTTTATGATTTTTTTCTAACTTACATTAATTTTCCATGTACTTGGAATTTAGATTTTAAGGGAAGCTGTTTCTGAGTCTTTTCAACAAATATTTCTAAGAAGACAATAAATATTCTGTTACTCACAAAAATTAATAATAATATTAATAATGATTTACAGCTATTGATCACTTAGTACATATTAAGCATCTTGCAAAGCGTTTTATAGACATTGTTTTATTTAACTACTGAATGTTCACATTTTGTAGATAAACTGAGCCAAGTCTTATCTACTTGTACAAGGATAAATTGAAACACTAGAGGCTTCCAGCCCTAATCTCCTGCCTTCATGTTGCCCAAGTTCTATAGATTGGAGAGCATAAGGAAACTCATAAACCTGCGCTCCATTTGTGCAAAGTACTTGCCATTTTGTGTCTACTTTTCTCAACATTCCTCTCTTTAAACTCACTTTCTGCATCATACACACATTAGGAATTAGCTAAATACTTCATAGGATTGTTTCAAGGCAACAAAACGAGGAAATGCCTAACACTTCACAGATAAATGATCAATTTTATTTACCTTTCCTTTTTTGAAATTAAAGATAAGTTCTTAATCTAAGATAAAAACTGTATTCTGCTGGTTAGATTATTTCCTCTAATCTTTGATCTACAGTTCATTTATTCCTTGATTCTGATCTACTATTCTTTGTACATCTAGGATCATATATGGAATATATCGATTTCCTGAGGCCACCATAAAAAATTGTGACAAACTAGGCAGCTTAAACCAAGAGAAGTCTATTCTTTCACAGCTGTGGAAATCAGACCCCTGAAATCAAGATCCAGAGAAGACTCTGCCTTTGTCTTTTCACCTTTCTGGTGCCTGCCAGCCTTCCTGGGCTTGAGAACCCGTGACTCCCATCTTGGCTTCATGGGCCCATCAACTTCTCCCTCTTTCTGTGTCTTTACTCCATGTGTCTCTGCCACCTATTTAGGATTCACTCAGATAATACAGGATATCTTCTAACCAAGATGCTTAATTTTAATGATATTTGCAAAGATCCTTTTCCAGAAAGCTAAAATTATGATTGTAATGGTTTAGAATGGGGTATTCCTCTTGAGAAGCATTTCTTTCCTCAGTAAACTCAAGAACAAAGTAACATACTGAAAGAGTTTGTATATGTTATGGTTACTTTTTGATAAATATTTGTCCTTGTGGTTTTATTTTTGTTGTTTCAGCATGTACAATTGGTACATAAAGAGAACAAACAAGTCATAAAGGAATGAACATAATAAATACCAATGAAAGGGTCAAAATAAGTCATTGCATAATAGATCACCAAGATTCACTATAACATACTCAAACACTTTTGATTATATTTCTTCTCAAGTGTTATGTCAATGTAAGATGAATGATGTGCCCTTAGCACTAAAATATCTGGCAAAAAAGCAAATGCCAATCATTATTTTTCCCAATAACTTCAGCACCAGTGTTGGTGATTCAGAAGATTTTGTTACTGCAAAATAATACAATTCATTTTATTAATGTAATTTGACCTCTTCCTCCTACTTGGCCCCAAATCAGTGTAGCCTTCTGATGGTCCTTGGCATTATAGAGCAACTCCTGTCCTCTAAACTTTTGTTTTTCTCCTGGAACAAACTGTATTTATGTTGTATCTACTTACATGCTTGTAAACACCTAGAATCAGATGCTTCTGGTTTTAAGTTCCTTTTAAAAACTCCAATAATTTAATTTTTCTTAGCGTTAATGCTCTCTGGCCATGTTAAACATGCAGGATAGTTTTGAGTGCGTGGCCAGATGCTTAAACTTGGATACCATAAATTTATGGTATGACTTTTTAATTATGGCACCAATCCCTGTAATTACTTCTGGGGTGTAGTGTTGCTTTTGTATTTGTGCGTTGATCAGGAATTGGGCCATTTCAGAAATCTCACTTGATGCTTCTCACAAAACTGCTTTTACTATATAGATCATGGGATAATAAAAGTTAACTGTTAAATGTCAACTGTCTTCTCTCAACTGTATGTTCAGTGCTACTAGGGTATTTCACATACCTATTGGACCCATTGTAGGTTAAACTAGATATTTTAAAGGAGGACTATGAAATTATATTGCATATATTGGTATAAATTTAAGATCACATTCTAATGTGATAGTCTTTTTAAGAATTATGGATATTCTCTGTTATCACATGCATTTTTGAACTAGCAAAAGGTTTTATGTTTCTCTGAATAAAGATTGAGTAGTACTTACCAAAGAGAGTTTTCTGTATCCTTTTCCAGTGGGGTGTTTCCCTGCTCCACCTCACCCTCTTTTAATTACTGGCATCTAAGCTTGTGAAATGTAATAAAACTAAAGCTCAGAGAAGGAAAGCACTATTTTATTGAAACAACAGTGAGACTTGTGATGACAACTGTGAGCCCTTGCTAGGACCATCTGACCAGGAATTAATGCTGAAACATTCAAAGACAGATGGAACCAAGTAGACCAGGCATGGCACGAAGTTGAGGTCTGACAAACTAGCGATTCTATGTTTCTCTGGAAGGTAATCTAAAGATTCCTACTGCTTCTTTTTCAGTCACATGAATTCTTTACTTTGCTTTATTCCTCCCTCTCAGTTTTTCCCCTCCATTAAATTTCTTAGGCTATCAATCATTGGTGGGAGAGGACGCAGCAGGAGCATGTGTGTGTCTAGTCTTGTGCCCACATGCAGACTTGCTCCACTTGCCTTTTTGATGATCCAATCATCTACTTGTTCCTCTGCCTGGCTTCAGCTTTCATCCATACCAATGTCATTCTTCAGTTTACTCAACTTGCCCATCCACAGTCTTTATCTTTAAGCCGCGATCAGCTAAGTCAGTCCTACTTCTGCTAAGACAGGTTTGCTGACTCACTCCAAACATATGTTCTTGGGATCTCTTCTTATCAGGCACTAAAACTTGTTCCAAGAAATTTCCAAGGAAATTATAACAATTACAGAAACTGCCATACCTGTGCCTGGTCTGTATGAATCACAGAGACATTTTGTTTTCATTTCAAATACACTTAACAGATGTACAGTGTGCTTATTGCTTCTGACCTCCAGACAACTTTACTTTTCTTCAGTCTCTGCAAATAGTCTTTGGGTACAGGGGCAGCAGATTCCAGTCTTTTATAATTTGCCTGTTGCTATGGCCTGATGATACACATGACAGGCACAGTCTTCGCCCGCTCATAAATTATCTAGAGCCATTGCTGTGCTGTTTGAGTACTGCGTTAGACAGAAAAACCTTGAATTTTGTGTTTAGAAGTACCTAACCCTGAGTTAGCTGAATAGAAGGAAAAAGTTGTTGGGGAAGCAAAATGCTGTAACTTGGAAATATTTTAATAAAAAAAAAACAGTATCATGGAGAAATATTCCTTTTCACTGTTACCTTCCAACTCTGCCATTAACCCATGAAGATATGGCAACTGTACCCTGCAAGAGAAGTCTAGAGAAGTGCAGAGAAGTTAATCAGTACAGGGTATGACCAGAGCTGCCTACCTCCGCACTTCCTGTTACACAGGTAGTCAAACATCTGCAGACATTTAGCACTGTTAACACTGTCAGTCATCCTGTTGCTTTTGTACCAAACACATTTCTAACTAATGTAATAACTTCATTAACCTCTTTGGTTCTCTTCCCCATACAGCACCTTCTAGCCACACTCTATTGCATCTGCAGTAACAACATACCACTCCCCATAGCCTCCAATTGTGCTGGACTTTTACTTCACTCAAAACAAACTAAGAAACCAATAAAAAGGTATGTTTTATGTAACCATTCACTTTCATCTTCTGGTTTAGCACTTACACTTTCATAACTAGGTCTATTCCGTCTCTTCCTTCTTCCTTGAATAAATGATCCTTTGCTTTGCTCAAGCTAAAATGAACCTTTGCAAGCTCTTCCTTTCCCGCCTTGAGTAGAGCCTTTCCCACAGCAACCCACATTTACCGTGTGAAGTTTTTCACCAACTGAGTTCCTTTGCTCAGTCCTCAAATTTGTCCAAGATTATTTTATTCTGGAAATAACTTAATGAAAATCACTCTACTGTCCAGTTTTCAAATCTCTTTTAAAATACAAATCTTATATCTTTCTGTGGTCTCTCAAAACCTCTTACAATCATTGTCTGCCCAGTCTGATCATCACTGCCAAATTCAACAGTTCCTACTTGTTATCTTCCTCCCTCAGCTCTGATCAAGTGAGTACCACCTCATTTTTGGGTTATTTCTTCCCTCAGTATCTATGAAATATTAATATGTGACTCTGCTCCAGTCTCTCTGGCAATGTTCTATACTGACTCACTTTCTTCCCCTTGCTAAACATATTTATTCTACATATTCAGTCTCCTGCCTTCTCTCCATGACTTTTCTTTTGAAAATGCTCATTACTATGGTGCCATTTTGATGGAACTAGAACCAGAAAAAGAATCAAGACAGACTTCTGAATCTGATTCCTGGGATGACTTCTCAGCTTCTCAGGAACTCTGCCTTTCTGTCGCTGATGAGTAATTATCTTTAAAGCAACTCTTAGCTCTGAAGTATTAACACTGAAATCTGCATGTCTGTTCTTTCTTACTGGCTATTTTCATTTGGATGTTTCTTGCTTTCCAAATCACTGTGAGAAAAACCAAGCACTTTGTCTTCACTCCCCCAGTGTTTCTCTCTCCAGCAACTCCATCATTACATTTTCATCCAGCATCTCTTTTAGGATGACTTTCACTCTACTCTCTCTTAGTTCTTGCTAAATAATGTTTGCATCACCATATTCATCTCCTCGAAAAGAAAAAAAACTTCATAACGTCTAAGATGTTGGAATTAACTCTTCAGTGCACTCTGTAAGCTTTCTCCAGCATGTTTGTCCACTGTGCTTTTCACAGCTCCCTTTTTCTCCCTGACGTCTGTGGCCAGTCCCTTAGAATGCTTCATGAATGTCTCATGTTTGTTCCTACATGAGTAACTTTTCTTGTATTGTTCTGTCTGAAATTGTCTCCAATTTCCCCAGCTACACAAATACTGCCTACTTTAAAAAACTTTCCTCCGTGAAACTTTCTCAAACTGATCCATGCTTTCAAACCTTAACTATTTCCTGAAATCCTATTTAACTACTGTTTAGCATATCATAGAAAATAGTAAGAACTTAAAGGCATGTTTTAGGATTCATTTACATATTATACTGCATGATTTGCTAATTACTGTATTTCATATGTGTGAATACACATTTTAAATGTTTTAAAAACATCCTGAGAGAAATGTCATGATTTTGTTTCTATATGTTAATCAACATTTGGATGAGTCATATGTAATAGCTAGTCATCTCTGAAACTAAACAAATCATTATTAGTACTCAAAATTTGTGATAACAAAACATAAGACTCAGCGAAATTTGGTGATTAACCCAAATTTACTATGTTAAATGTAAGAACTGAGACCTAAATCCAAGTTAGTTTTTCTGTAAAACACAAACTTTGCTTGTTAATGATCATAAGAAAAAACCCAAAAAATAATCCCTGATGAATAAATTGTCACTTCATTTATTTCAGGTATGTGAATATTTTTCCTTAGAAACTGAGCTTAAATATTTTGCCACAAACAGCAATTTGTAGGAAGATTCTCGATATTGTGACATGAGTCCCAGCACTGGACAGGATGCTTCTGGCCAGCACTGTCCATTCACTTTCTTGAAGTGATCACAATGTCATTTTTGGAATATGGAACACAATCTACAGAGTTAGCAGTACTCTGTTGGCATAGGTGGAACCAAAATGAGTTTCAAAATCATGATCTGAGGAATTTAGCACCTCTGAGAAACAAGTTGTAAAACAAAAAGTTAATGTGGTACACACCTGTAATCCCAGAAAAAAAAAATTGCATATGTTTATCTTGGACAACTTAGTATCTTGGTAAAACCCAGTTTCAAAATTAAAAAACGAAAAGGGTTCAGGATGTAGCTCAATGCAAAGACCCTAGGGAATTCAATCCCAGCTACCACAAATAATAATAGTAATAATAATAATGTATATTTCAATAAGCATTCATTGGACACATATTCTGTAGGAAAAGCTACACTAAATGCTACTGACGGAAAAAACTATCAAGATTGGATCTTAGGCCCATGTTTTCACAGTCTAACTGTGAAATTAAACTACATGTTGGAATGTGACATGTTCTTTGGATACATTACAAGAAAACTAAGAATGAGAGCTTCCAAATGCAGCTGAGATTTGAGCTGAACACTGACTAACTAAAGAGGCTACAAGAGTTTACTAACAAGTTTATAGTTGAGTGTCTATATCGTAGAATAATTTTAGATAGTTACTATGCCAAGTTCAGTGCCTCATGCCCAAAGGTAATTAAATGAGTTTTCTAATGAAATGAGAAATCTTCTTTTTAGTGATATGAAAAGGTATAAAATCCCTAACAATCTTGAGATTTACACTGCACATGTAACACATTCTAGAAAAAGTAATCAGCTTTGATGCTATATCTGATGTAGGTAGAGCCCATGATGGCTTTCAAAACATAATTCTCACAATAATAATGTATAACTAATTAGCATGAGAATAATAAGAAAGTTTCAAGATTCTTAGCAATTATGATGTAACATAGAAATTGAGACTATTAACAGAATATTGAGTTGAAATACCTAATTTGTCAGTAATGTGACTCAAAACCATAAGGATATCACTTCATCTTTAGCAAACTTAATATTCTCATTAAAATAATATAATGCCCAATTGCAGAATAATTATGAAAAGAGAAAGAGAAAGGAGGGGCACACAAACAACATGCATAGATAGAGAGATAGATAGATAGATAGACAGATAGATAGATAGATAGATAGATAGATAGATATACATATACAGATACATATCTGTTTCACATCCCAACAGACTTTAAAATGTTATTGCTTTTTGTATCTTAATGCCTCATGGTATTTTTAGAAACTAATTATTTTCAAAATTATAGATATCAAAAAAATCTTTTAATTATAGGTAGCACAACTTTTCTTCATTTAATAGAGTATCACACTCTAGTAAGTATTTTGCCAAACATTTGAAGTACAACTTGGTTAAAAATGAAGATGTGAGATCAGTGTCTAGCTGAGTAGATTGTCCTTATATGTGGACAGAGAAACAAGTGACACACTCTGGACTGACGTCTGTACTCTCTTCACACTGGTGTAACAAAGAACACAAGCCCAAATCTCATCTATAGCGCTTATACAAAATGTGGAGCAATGGATCATATCAAGTTAAAAAGCTTCTGCATGACAAAGGAAATAACCAACAGATTGACGTGCAGAAAGAAAAAAATTGCCAACTATTCTTTGGACAGAGAATTGATACCTAGAATATAGAAAGAACTCAAAACAATTAGACCCCTCCCCCAAAAAAGTCACAGTCCAAAATGGGCCACTAAAATGAATATGCACTCCTCAGAAGGAGCAACACAAATGGTCAATAAATTATGAAAAAAGATTCAATGTCCCTGACCATTAAAGAAATGCAAATTAAAATAACACTGAGATTCCATTTTACTCCAGATAAAATGGCATGATCAAGAAATAATATAACTACAAATGCTGGTGGAGCTATGGAGGAAAGGCATGCTTCTTCACTATTGTTGGGAATGTAAGCTAGTACAACCGTTATGGAAATCAGTATTAGGATTCCTCAAAAAAGTAAATAAAGCAATTCCATTCCATCCAGCTAATCCTTTCCTAGGTATCTTCCCAAAAGAATTAAAATTATCATATTACAATGACAAATGCATACCCATGTTTATAGCAGCACAATAAGCAATAAATAAATCTTGGAAGCAGCCTTTATGTCCATAAACAGATGAATAGGTAGAAATAGTGTGGCAGTCATATACAATGGAGTATTACTCTGCCTTGAAGAAGGATAAGCATGAGTTATTTTGAGGAAAGTGGATGTACCTTGAGACCGTAATGTTAAGTGAAATAAATCAGACTCATAAATTTAAACATAATGTGGTTTATCTTACATAAGAAACCCCAAAATATAAGTAAAGCACAAAATAAAAAGCAATGGGGGTAAAAAGAAGAGTAGGGGGGTAAATACAGCTGAGGACAAGGTAATAGAAGGATATATAAGGGGAATTAAGATGTGTTATATACATTACCAGCTCTTCACTATGGACTCATTTTGGAGTACAGAGAGTAATTTAAAATTTAAAATAAATAAAATAGTGTAAAATCCATGTTGGGCTGGAAGTGTGTAGAAAATGTGGGGAAATGCCCATGATAGAGAACAAAACAGTCTGGGAACAAAGCTTTGCTGTAAAGACTAAATTTAAAACATAATAACAGTAGTAAATGTCCCACACTGACCAGTCTCTAACTACAAAGTTAAAAAAAAAAAAAACCCTACTCAATTCTGTCGAAATTTGGAATAGAACACAGGTTGCATATTGGAATTCTGCAATGTGAAAGCCAACTGGTTTGGATGTTGTTTCAGTGCTCTTTGCAATCAAGATACAAACAGACTCACATAGCGTTAATGGTGCTCACATTCTCATGGTGGAGATGAGGCAAGACAGAATTTATGCACACTTCACAGGGCTGGCTAGGCACTGGTGCAATGTTATCCAAAGTCTTGGAGATGGTGCCAAAACTGGAGTTGACATCAGAACTACAGGCAGTGAAAATGCTATTATTATGACTCTCAGAATCTCTGTAAAATGATACATTTAAAATTTTTCTCCAAAGAATATACTCATAAAGTGATATCCATAGCTGAGCAGCCAACTTATGCTTGATGCGAGTCTACTCATAGTGAAAGGGAAAATTTGAAATAAAACTACTACTGTATTCCCACTCTAAATATTAATCGAAGGCCCTTTTATCTAGTTCTCCAGCTTCAAATACAGAAAATTTTATAATCCTTGTGAATTTTAAAGTCAGATTTGGTTATAAGATATTCATGCAAAGATTAGTGAATAATATATGCAATAAAAACAGGATTATTGGCTTTATACAATAGGTTTATTGGTTTTATAATTTAGTGTTTCACATGATAGGTAGCCCTCCCTTCATGTTTTTAAAACATCATATGGTTCAATCCTCACATTTACCTTTTAAAATCAGCCTTTACATTCCAATAATCCAGATGAAGAAATGAACTCTAAGTAGGTGTATAGTTTAACTATATAACTAGGAATGATAGAGTCAATTAAGAAACCAAGCGCTGCCTTTTTTTTCCTCACTAAACCATGAGAAATATTTACAATAAATGCTATCAGACACTAGAGGAAAGAGAGAGATGGACTGGCCCCCTGGGTCTGAACTGAATCCTTAAAATGGGTAATAGATAGATCTAGATGGCATCCTAGGTAGGATAAACTTGTACAAGAAAGAAAAGATCAGGCAGAGTTTCACTTGTAACTGCGGAGACAAAGCCAGTTCATGTTATAGGCACACAGATTTATTTGGGGGTAGTAAAATAGAGGACTGGGTGGAGGGATAGAGGAAGTACTTTGTAGGTCTTGGTGGTTCAGGTGACAAAAAGAATAGAAAAGAGAAAGTGTCAAATGCTTCTGCTTTGTAGCCCTTATTTATTGTTCTGCTTTTGTTCTAACTTATTTGCATAGATTTGGAAAAGTCACTTCAACTCATTGACCTTAAGAATATTCAGGAGTTTGACTAAAAGCTCTCTAAGGATGCTTCCAGACTTGCATTTAAATGACTTGTTGCTTAGAAGGAGTTTAACAAATCATTCTTGAACAATGTTCAGTGAATCATTCTTGAATAAATGGGCCCCTACCACTCACACGGAAATTTATTATAACCAGATTGAAAACATAGGATGCTGAAGCATGTATTAAGAGACTTCAAATAATCATGGCACAGCACTGAAATTGTTTTACCTTCAATGAGCAAAATAAATTAAAAAGCAAGAAAGGTAAACTCTGGGGTTTGCTAAAATTCATGCTAAATAGAGGCAAATGAGCAAGAAAAACCACTCATTTTGCAATAAGCATATTTCTTTTTTGTAGATTCAGTAGGTTTTCTGGGAAAATCTACTCTTATTAGTAGTGAATGTATCTCAAAAAAAGACATTACAGGAAAAGTTAATGAATTATTCACCAAAACACAGATTCATGGTCTCTTGTAAAACAATTTACAATTTAAAAATTGAGTAAAATTCTTCCTCTTAATATATAAATCCATCCCTGCAGCTAAAAAAAAAAAAAAACTGTAATAAAATGAAAAAGAAAAAAACTCCAATGAATTTTATCCTCTTAGAACAGAGCTGACACCTGAAGTATTTAGGTAGGATTTTTAGCTAAAGATGATGCTGTTGTTTCTACAGCGCCCTCAGTGGGAAATGTCAGCGCTCTGCCAGCATGATCTGGAAAGATTTTTAAGGAAAGTCAATAGGAAAAATATTCAATAAAAAGAAAAAATAATATTAGTTGTGCAGTAATCTCAGAATCAAGCTTCAAAACCAATTAAAGCAATTTAAATTGAAGAATTGATTTGGTGGGAAAATTTAGCATTATCTTTCTGATAATGCTGGGAGTTCCTAGGTCCCTAAATGTTTGGTCAGCAGAGCCTTATTGAGTACATTTGCTAAATGTGACCTCTTAAATCAACTAGAGTACTTTAATACTTCCACCACTGGGTAAGAGGAATATTGGATAACAGATATATTTACAAAGACTTGAACCTATTTATACTGCTTGATTATAAATCCAAGGTCATTTCTTATGATACGGCTCACTACACCCTCAAGCATGAAGGACTACACTCCAGTGAACATCATTGATAACAGTGATCTAAACTTCTGAAGGCTAAGGTGACCTACAAAGCTGACCTTCCGTATAAGCCAGGTATGTGTGCACGTGTTGAAGTAAAATTCTCAAGAGTACAGTAAAAATGGGTTAGACTTCTGCATAGTGCTATCTGTTTTTAAGTTACGTGTGTTTCAGTGAGAACTTTCACTTGATTTTTCTTGCTTTCCAAACCCTCATAGTCCTTTAATTGCATAAAAGGATGGAATTAAAAGAAAAATTATCTTTCCTATAATTAACTGAAAACCTGCCTTCCTATATTGCTACACTGATGAGTTAGTCAGCCTGTGTTACCGCATAGATTAGGATACATAATTGAAACTACACTTCTTTTCTACCCAAACAGCAAGGCAAAAAAAAAAAAAAAAAAAAAAAAAACAAGCAGCACATACTTTGCAGCACAAGTTTAGTTTTATAGAAATTGGCTTTTTTTCCATACTTTACATAACTGTTGCTGAAGACTTCAACCTTTCTGTGATCATACAAGGAAATACCCTTTTTCAATTAATGGAGAGGTTATTCTATTTTAGGCACTTCTAATACAGTCATATCCTACTCAGGTCATATCAGCAATCTAGTCCCTCGGTTCTATGTTCCTTCCGCAAGAAACAAGGGTGCTAATTTGGAGTAGATGATAAGCTATTGTTCCTTGTTTATCATGTACAAAAGTTAATCTTAAAACATTGGGAAAAACATAGTCAGAGTAGCAGTGTAATGAATGCTACAGTTACCTCTGACTCTGGGCACGGTTCCATCGCTTAATTGTTGACATATCTCATATGCACTGTTCATTTAATAGTTAAGGAATTGAGGAGACAAATAATATCACACAACTGCATGGTACAGTTAGAAGATAAACCCAGGCACTTAAGTCTAGAATAACCACTGTTTGGGTTGCAGTGGCACCTTCAGTCAAACACCAGCTTTCCAGGGCTCAAAAACTACTCTTTACCCTTCTAGCTTTGTCAAAAACTCTCAAGCTGGTGTTTTAAGTTAAAGCTGAAATAAACATTTTAAAAATGCATGTACTTACTTTTGCTTGTTTTTTCAGAAGTGATCAGGAATATTTTACATTATGAGGATTGTAATGTAATTCATTTTTTAGAAATACCTAAAAACCAGCAAATTAACTTAAAATTAATTCCAAAAATGTATGGTGATGACAGCTTCTTTAAACAGTCATTTATTCAGGTTTTATTTCTGTGAACTTTCTCATATGGGCAAAACAATGATTCATATAATTTAGGAAATACTATCACTTAAATTATTTCAAACTTGTTTTCATTTTTAATGGAATGACGAAATCATGTTTTCAGTTTAGTTTTGCTTCTGATTAAATGTCAAGACTTCCTACATATTGGTCATGAATTAAGGAGTTTACACTGGACTTCCTCCAAGGTTTATATACATATCTTTTCCAGTTTGTATTTTTTGCCTAAGCTATGTCAAGCATAAAGAAAGAAGAAGTATCCGATTGATCAGTATAAGCTTCATTTCTGGTATCAATTCAACTGTTCTATTGAAATTGGGCAAAGAAAACAAAGTAAAAATATCTACAAAAATGATCCTGGAAAAATGAAATTATAGTATATACAATGGAGAAAACAGTAATCCTACCTAAGAATTTTAGTGAAAATAGAAATCACATGTTTAGCAACACTTAGGGCTGGTAGGAGCATATCTGGACAGGTGAATAGTTCAAGCCTTGTGTACTGTTTAATTTTTTAAAGCTTGATTTTGTTGGAGAAAAATAAAAAAGGAAACAAAAGTTAAAACTGAGAGGCAAAGGTTAAGGCCCAGAGAACTAAAACATCTGGTTAGATGAAGTAAATCTATATTTTATCATAACTAGCATTTACATTATTTCTGCCTTGTGAGTCACATTATCACATTAGTTAGTTTCTTATGATTTCATGTGCAGGTCATTGAAAACTCATTTAAATCTCTACTTTGAATACTCTTCCCAAGTATGTCACCAAAGCCCAAATTGAATGCACCTCCCAGTTAATAGCATTATCAGTTTATTACTCCTTATATGACACTAGCATATCCTGCATTGGGGCAGATGGGACATAGAACCTAGAAGAGTAAGGATTTTTTTTATTAATCTAGTAAATCTCTTATTTTCTTTAATTTAGAAAATATTGTTTTGTGATTTTTTGGAGAGCTAACTCAAAAACTTTACTATTATTTTATAAATTAAGGAAAATATTAAATTTGTGGGTACACTATGCTGCATTTAATACATTTGTGATGTTCATGGAATGTTTTCATGCGGATTGACCAAAACGCAGTCCCTCTACATCTTCAACTGAGCTTGAAGTAACATCAGGAATAAATGCTAAGCGGTGTAACAAACAGCAAGATCACATCTCTACAAAAGGAGTTTCACTGGGCCAGATCTGGCTCATTGGTATTAAGCGCCTGCCTGACAAAGCGCAAGGTTGTGAGCTTGATCCCCAGTACCAAAAAATAAAACAAAAAAGAAAGAAACCTTTTACTCACTGCATAACTGGAAAAAAATATATAGGCAAGGACCATGGTTTGAATATTGTTCCCATAGGTGTGTTAAAAGCTTGTTCCCCAGGATGGCATTACCAGCAGATACTGTGGACCTTCAGGAAGTAGATTTTTAAGGAAGATCCTTGGAGCACTGGGGGTGTGCCCTTAGAAAAGATTGCAACAGCATAGCCTCTTTCTGTCTCACCCTTTGCTACCTGCTTTATAGTACAAATGATTTTGATCAATTAAATACTCCTGCCACAATGTGCCTCTCTTGCCAGAGGCCCAATTCAACCATCTGCCTGATTTTTGAACAGAAACTTTCAGAGCTATGAGCCAAAATAAACTTTTTTACTTTGTAAATTAATTATCTCAGGTATTTTATGACAGGTGCTGACTAATACTGCAGATTCCCCTGAAAGAATGCTATCAACGTCTTCTGATTTCACTAACGGCAGAAAGCTGACAGAGCACTTTCAGAATAATGAAAGTCTTCTGGTTTTATCATGTCAGTCAAACATATATCCACCCTAAACCATAATTTCATTTATAAAGCTCTGAGTTGTACTACTGCACATAAATAACCATAAAATTATTCAACTAATTAAATGTGCCATATAGTGACTCACTAGCTATATAAATAATCTTTGATGGTGCACAAAATATATTTGCCATTTTAGAAACAAAACATTATGCAAAATATGTGGAGAAATCAGAAATCAAATGATTCACTTTTCTGGTTGCAGAATGGAGTGTCAGTAATTCACACAGATGATAGATTTAAACTTTCTGATTTCTTCCAAATGAACATTCTCAAAGTCTAAGGTCCATAAACAGTACACAGATAACAAGTATGCTTCTGATTACAAGCTTAGGACTCAAAGGACCATTGTTTTCTCATTATTGAGATTGCACTGATGGCTCACACTTTTCTGTGGGGACAGTGATCTTTGTATTTCTCCTTTGTGATCTAGTTAATGTGTGGTACTTCTTAATAAATTTGGAAAGAAAAAACAAATAAGAAGGAAAGATCATCGAGAAAGTGAGAGGAAGATCCAGCAGCATGGATAACATGGAAGGGAAGCTAAGGAATTTATGTTTCCAGAAAAATGATGTTATCTATCCCAGGAAACAAACTGCCCCCAACTAAATACCTAAAATGTCAGCCACTCACTTGTTCATGATTTTATGCATTGGTACTTGGCACTAGGTTCAGCTGGGAAGAATTGTCACAGTCCACTCATAGCCTGTCAGGTTGGCCAAGGTGACTGTGACCTCTATCTTTGTGCTATCTAAACCTCTAAGGTGCTGCTTATGTCATGTCACATGTTCTATCATGTTTCATTTTCAGTGTTTCAAGCTGCATTAGACAGTAACCTTGATTCAGCAAATCCTTTGCAAATACCTACTGGCTCTGCATTTACTAACATCCCACTGGCCCGGTGCCGAGGGAATGTAGCAGAGAACAGCATAGAGGCCAGAGTGGAGGGAAGCACAAGACACCAGTCACCAGCACCATTATTGTAACAATCTGTCCCTGAAAAATACAGACTACACTGTCATAAGCTGGAGGAAAAGGCTTTAAAAGGGTGAAAGCTGAGAATCACTGGCACTGGGTTTTAGAGATAATGATATTGGAGTACAAAATAAGATGAAACGATTTTAAAAAGTCAAGAATAGATATGGGAATGGATTCCCCAAAGTAGACAATATGATTTCCTCTTGTTAGTAGTTTTTCAAGGAAAGAAAGCAGAGACAGGGAGCAAGGCCAGAAGAGGCAGCAATAATAAAGGAAGATTTGTCAGCTTGTTTGTTTTTATTGTATATTTTACACGGAAGTGATTCTAGCAGTTTTGTTGCCTGAGATGAGTCAGTAGAGAGGAAAATATAAAAGTTCTAAGTGACAAAGCACAGCTCTTCCTGGGAAAAGACAGATAGATGGAAGGAGAATACTAACTCCATCTCTTTGAGCCCTGATGAGGGAGATGTAAAGCTGAACATTTATACTACATGTTAATCATTACACATGGTAATAATGTAAGAAGGTGTTTGTTTGCACAGCGATTCAACTGGCACTCAAATTGCCTTGGAAATCCCCTTTGCCTGCATCTCTTTGTAGCCTGGAGCTCTCAAAACTGCAGGGAAAATTACCTGACTTGCCACCTGCCATAATTGGATTATCAAAAGCAAAGTTGGATCTTGTGCTGCTGGGCTCTCAGCACAAGATCCTTAAATGACTTTGATCTGCCTTCTTCATTGAAAGGAAAGAGAATATTGTGCATAACCCCAAAGTTTAATCCTCAGGAATTTAAGCAAAGTTCCTGTGTCTTAATATTTTTTTTAATTTATGTAGTATTTATATAGTTGCTGTAGTTGGATAGTCTAAAATGTCTAGCAAAGTTTCATTAAAGTCAGAAGTGCTTAATGCTTTATAAAATATAATTGAATACTTACAATTTTTCCAGATGACACATTTATCCTATTAAACGTTATTGACACAATGGCTAATAGGTTATATGGCAACCAGAGTGCAGGGTTCAGAGATAAAACAAATAAGATTTTGCTCTTATCCTTTGATGACTTAGAATGTTAAAAATAGGCTGTTGGTTGACTTCTCTCCTGACATGGTATTTATATAATGATTCCCCACACTTCCCATGCAGTTGTTGATATGAATAGCTTTGAGGAAAAAATCTAAATTCTAGCCAAAGGATTTTGCAAAATCAATAAAATCATATAGTCACTTATTTTGTTCTGAAATAAGAGTAAGAATAAAGTAATGCAACTTGTAACTCTGACTTAGAGAAATCTTTCCATCACATTTGTTTCCAAAATTAGAGAAACTAAGGAAAGACTTTGTATCCAGTTGCTGAAATAGTAAATTCTGTAAAAGAAAAAAAACCTCCCCCGTGGGCCCGCCCTGCCACCGGGAACATCGAGGAGGCCCGCCCAAGACTGAAAACTGCCCCGGACTGCTTCAGCTGCGCCCGCCCTCCCACCTGGAACATCAGAAGATCTCAGTGGGCTCCAGTTAGTGTGAAAAAAATTTGAAACTTTGCTCCCAGGTGGCAAACCTTGGACTACAGCGGATTAAATGTATCAGTGTGGTGAATATACCCTTAAAATAGAAGTGTACAGGGGATAAATAGGGCCAGTAGTAAAACCCCCTCCAACTAACTGTAAGACTTTGGTGTGCCTGAAAAGAGAGTGTGTGATCCCCTCCTACACATAGAAAACATCAGGCAGAGTGAAAAGGACAAAACGAAAAAGCAAAATGCAGTCTCAAACATATAGTTCACCAGAAGCAAGTATAGGAGACATTGAAATAGGGGACCCCATAAGTAACTCACCAGGAGTCTCTGACAAGATAGAGAGTGAAATGAAAAAACAACTGCACCAGGCTATAGAGGAAATCAAATTAGAAGTACTCTCCCATGTAAAGATAGAAATAACAACTTTAGTAAAGGAGTTATTGAATGCAGCTAAACAACTAGAGAAAAAAGTATATGAGCATGGGAAACTGATTGAAACTTTGAATGAACAATATAGAAAACAAGCAGAATTCATGAAACAAACTCAAAGAGACATCCAAGAAACAAAAAATTCTATTGAAAGCATGTAAAATCGCTTAAAGCAAGCTGAGGATAGGATGTCAGACCTTGAGGACAGGATCACAGTTAGTGATCAGGAAAGGATAGAACTTTTAAAAATAACAAAGCAACATGAAATGACAATCCAGAAGCTTCATGATGATGCCAAGATCAACAATATAAGAATAATGGGCATTAGTGAAGATACAGGAGTCCAGGCAAATGACATATGTAAATTATTTACAGAAATAATAGCAGAAAATTTCCCAAACATGGGGAAGAATCTGATATGCAGATAAGTGAGTCATATAGAACACCAAACAGTCACAATCAACATAAATCCACACCCAGACACATAATAATTAAGATCTCAGACATACAGCATAAAAATAGAGTATTAAAAGCTGTCAGAGAAAAGACACAACTCACCTATCAAGGAAAGCCCATTAGAATCACAGCAGACTTTTCAGCACAAATCCTCCAGTCAAGAAGACCTTGGAGTGAGGTATTATATAATGATTCCCCACACTGATGTACCATCAACCCAGACTGATGCACCCAGCAAAACTTTCATTCAGATTTAATGGAGAAACAAGATACTGCCATGACAAAGAACAGCTGAAGAAATTCATGTCCACCAGACCAACCCTAGAAAGAGTACTGAAAGACATACTAGACAGAGATAAAAATGACCACAACCCCCAAAACAACAATAGAAAGAAACCACCAGGTAGGATAAGCAATTAAATAAGAGCAAAAGCAAAAAGAAACATAACATGGCAAAGTCGAGCCAGTACATATCAGTGATATCCATAAATGTAAATGGGCTCAATTCACCTATCAAAAGAAAAAGGTTGACAGAATGGATCAAGAAACAGGATCCCACAATATGCTGTATACAAGAAACACATCTGACCCAAAAGGAAACTCATAGATTAAAAGTCAAAGGATGGAAAACAGCATTCCATGCAATAGGAACCCAGAAAAAAGATGCAGTAGATATTCTATTTGCAGACAAGGTGAACTTCAAACATAAAATGATTAAAAGAGATAGATAAGGTCACTACTTACTTGTTAGTGGAAAAATTCAAGAGGAAGAACTAACAATTATAAATATATATGTGCCAAATACAGGAGCACCCAACTATATAAGACAGATACTAATGGACATGAAAAACCAAATACACAAGAATACAATTATAACAGGAGATCTTAACAGCCCATTGTCACAAAGAGATAGATCAACTAGACAAAAAGTCAGCAAAGAAATAACAGAACTGAATCATACCTGTGAGCAACTGGACTTGGTAGACGTTTACAGAATGTTCCACCCAACCACATCAGAATACACATTCTTCCCAGCTGCACATGGGACATTCTCCAAAATAGACCATATATTATCCCATAAAACATTCTTAAGTAAATGCAAAGGTATTGAAATTATCCCATGCATAATATCTTAACCACAGCACACTGAAATTGGAAATTAATGGCAAAAGAAATTGTAAAACTTGAATAAATACATGGAAATTAAATAACAGCCTTTTGAACAACCAGTGGGCTACAGATGAAATTAAAGAAGAAATAAAACAATACCTACAATTCAATGAAAACATAGAAACAACATACTGTAATCTGTGGGATGCAATGAAAGCAGTCTTAAGAGGGAAATATATAGCAATAAATTGTCATATCAAGAAAACAGAATGAACACAAATAAACAATCTAATGCTCCATCTCAAGCTTCTAGAAAAAGAAGAGCAAGCTAAACCCAAACCTCATAGAAGAGAGGAAATTGTAAAGATTAGAGCAGAAATCAATGCAATGGAAACTAAAAAAACAATGCAAAGAATTAATGAATCAAAAATCTGGGTTTTTGAGAGAATAAACAAAATTGACAAACCCCTAGCTAACCTTATCAAGAGAAAGAAAGAAAAAACCCAAATTCATGCAATAAGAACTGAAAAGGGAGAAATTACTACAGATCCCATGGAAATTCAAAAGATCATGAGTACCTACTTTGAAAATCTCTACTCACATAGAGTGGAAAACACAGAGGAAATGGACAGATTTCTAGAAACATATGAACTACCAAAGCTCAACCAAGAAGATATAGCAATTTTGAACAACCCAATATCAGCTATTGAAATTGAAAATGTAATTAAAAACTTACCAACAAAGAAAAGCCCATGTTCTGATGGATTCACAGCTGTATTCTACAAGAAATTTAGAGATTTGATGCCAGTACTCCTTAAACTCTTCAATGAAATTGAGAAAAAGCAATCATTCCTAAATCATTCCTGGATGCAAATATTACTCTGATACCAAAACCAGAGAATGATCTAACCAAAACAGAGAACCATAAGCCAATCTCACTAATGAGCATTGATGCAAATATTCTCAACAAAATACTGGCAAATAGAATGCAGCAAATCATCAAGAAGATTATACATCATGACCAAGTGGGGTTTATTCCAGGAATGCAGGGATGGTTTAACATATGCAAATCAATAAATGTAATACACCACATCAACAGAGCCAAAAACAAACACCACATGGTCATCTCAAATGATGCAGAAAAAGCTTTCAACAAAGTCCAACATATGTTCATGATTAAAAAAACCCTCAGAAACTTGAAATACACGGCATCTACCTCAACCTTATAATAAAGGCCATCTATGACAAACCAACAGCCAACATTATAATAAATGGACAAAAACTGAAAGCTTTCACTTTAAAATCAGGAACAAGACAAGGATGTCCACTCTCACCACTCCTTTTCAATATAGTTCTGGAAACACTAGCCAGGGCAATCAGACAAGAGAGAGAAATAAAACGAGTAAAGATAAGAAAGGAAGAAGTTAAATTATCACTATTTGCAGATGACATGATACTCTATATAGAAGACTCAAAAAAACTCCATTAAAAGACTATTAGAGGTAATAAACAAGTTCAGCAGTGTAGCTGGATACAAAGTCAATGCTCAAACATCAATAGCATTCCTGTACACAAACAAAGAACTCACTGAGAGAGAAATTAGGGAAATATCACCCTTTACAATAACATGTAAAAAAATGAAATACTTAGGAATCAACCTAACTAAAAATGTAAAAGACCTGTATGCTGAAAATTTTACTACACTGAAAAAGGAGAGTGAATAGCATATTAGAAAATGGAAGGACATTCCTTGCTCTTGGTTAGGAAGAACCAACATTGTGAAAATGGCCACACTCCCAAAACTGTTATACAAATTTAACGCAATCCCAATCAAAATACCATTGGCGCACCTCACAGATCTAGACAAAACACTATTAAAATTCATCTGGAAACAGAAGAAACCTAGAATAGCAAAGGCAATTCTAGGCAACAAAAGCAAGTCAGGAGGTATCTCAATTCCTGACTTGAAACAGTACTATAAAGCCACAGTAATAAAATCAGCTTGGTACTGGCAAAGAAATAGACCTGAGGATCAATGGAACAGATCAGAAGATGCAAGCACAACTACAAAGACACTCAGCCACCTGATATGTGACAAAGGGGCTAAATATGTCCACTGGAAGAAGGATAGTCTCTTTAATAAATGGTGTTGGAAAAATTGGCTCTCTACATGCCGAAGACTGAAACTAGATCTATGCATATCACCGTGCACAAAACTAAAGTCTAAATGGATCAAAGACCTCAATATTAAAACAGAAACACTAAATCTACTGGAAGACAAGGTAGGCAGAAGTCTTGGAGACATTAGGGGTAGGCAGAGAATTTATGAACAAAATGCAAAGTGCACAGGAAACACTTCAAAGAATCAACAAATGGGATCTCATATTATTGAAAAGTTTCTGCACTTCAAAGGAAATCACCAACAGAATGAAAAGAAAACCAACGGAGTGGGAAAGAATTTTAACCAGCAACCCCTTAGACAAAGGACTTGTGTCCAGAACATATAAAGAACTGAAAAACATCAAGGTCCCCAAATTCAAAGACCCTCTCCAAAAATGGGCATCTGAGATGAACACAGTTCTCAGAGAAAGATATACAAATGGCAAATAAATACATGAAGAAATGTTCGCCATCACTGGTCATTTGAGAAATGCAAATTAAAACAGCATTGAGGTTCCACCTTCCTCAGGAAAGAGTAGCTGCCATCAAGAAATCAACTGATAACAAATGTTGATGAGGCTGTGGGGGAAAAGGAACACTGCTCCACTGTTGGTGGGAATGTAGATTGGTGCAACCATTATGGAAATCCATATGGGGAATTCTCACAAGACTAGGATTGGAAGCCCCATTCAATCCAGCTATCCCCCTCCTGGGTATTTTCCCCGAAAAACTGAAAAGTTCATGTCACAATGATATATGTGCACCCATGTTCATAGCTGCACAATTTGTGATAGCTAAATCCTGGAAACAACCAAGATGCTCATCAACTGCAGAGTGGATGAAAAAGATGTGGCATTTTTATACATTGGAATATTACTCAGCTATAAAAAGGATGATCTTGAGGCCTTCATATGTAATATTTCTATTCTTTTTCTTTTTCCTTTTAATAAAAAAAATTTTTTTAAAAGAAAAAGAAAAATAAATGCCTCAAATTGAAATTACAAAAACCCAAGCTGGGCATGGTGGCTCACATCTGTAATCCCAGCACTCAGCAGGCTGAGGCAGGAGGATTATTGTGAGTTCGAGACCAGCCTGGGCTACAAAGTGAGCTCAAGACCTGCCTGAACTGCATAGCGAGACCCTGTCTCAAAAAGACAAAAAAAAAAAAAGAAAGAAAGAAAGAAAGAAAGAAAGAAAGAAAGAAAGAAAGAAAGAAATTACAAAAACCCAACCCACCTGGAACAAAGTGTGCTCACAAATATTTGAGGCAACTTCCAATGCTCTTTGTGTTTCAAACAAGATCAAGTGGGAGAACAGACAGCAATGCTCTCAGATAATGATAGCACAAAATAAATCTTGTTTGGCCAGGGTCTTGCTTTTGGCATGTTGTTTGTTTGTTTGTTTGTTTGTTTGTTTGTTGGGGTTTGTTCGTTTGTATGTTTGGTGTGTGTATGTGTTTTTTTTAAGTCATTCCCCACCCCATGTCCAATTGCAACTGGGAGAAGAGAGAAAGGAAATAGAATCCCCATATCGCTTGCCGGTGTGATTATCACTCAGCTACATATTTAGATGGGTGCAGGGCAGAGCTGGTTCCCCACTAAATTTTGCACTGAAGCACTTTTCATAGTGTCATTTATGGGCATAAATGGAAGGATGAATCCAAATGAACCATGTGGTCACCATTTTAAACTGACCCAAGACTCTCCCTGGGAAGTGGAGGGACTCTGAGGGGAAGCAGTAGAGGTGGGGAAATTAGAGATGGATCAAAATGCCTTAATCTTGACCCACCATTAAGAATGGAGTAAAAGCTAACCACCGAGTACTCAGAAATCTCTCTCTCTTGGCCTCTCTCCATTCCAGCTGTGGAGGAACTCTGAATTTGCTCAACAAACTTAACATTTATTGAATGACCATAGGTTCGGCACTGATGACACAAACATGATAAAGTTGCAGGTTCTGATTTTGAGAAAAATGATGATTTAAAAATAACAATGGACATTGTAAGCATTAGGATAAAGACACTGTATCTGTAAAGAAATAGAGCATGAGAATAAGGAGCTACCTAGAGACGGTAGACAAGTTCCGAGAGGAATTTAACATTTGATTCAGAAAATGAAGGGTTAGAGATTGATCATGGATGGTGAAGTGGAGAGGCTGCTCTGGGCATAGGTTACTGGGTTTGAAAGGCCCAAAATAGTGAGAGAATGTACAGTTTAAGGAACCTAATGTAATACTATATAAGACGTAGTGCTAGGGGACTACAGCTGCTTTCAATCCTAGACAGAAAAGTGACATCATCAAAAGATTAATTAAAAGATTTAGTGTTTAATAAATCTTAGAAGAGGTGTTTGTTAAGTAATAGAATAACAAACACCTTTCAAATGTGTTAGAAGGAAGACATTTCTTTTTTATATCTGGACCTTTGAGCACCTGCACACAAACATACAGCATGAATTAAACTGAGAGCTAATCTCCTTGAATAGAATCTCTAGCAATTCTGATGGTACCATCTAGGAAATTCTTTCACAGCAGACTGCAACTGAAAAGAGTCTGGAATTGTTTTGAGTATTCTTTGCATGTGTAGGATTTGAATGCTTTCCTTTTGAGAGGCTAATAATTAGGCAAGCATTCAACAGTCCCTACCCTAAAGGGCTAATCAAGAATAAATTCCCCAGATCAGGAATAATACCATTGGTTTTAGGATATGAAAAGAAAAGTAGAAAATAGAAAATACATGGATCCTTCATAGTATCTCTCCTGATGGATTTATTTCAGTTGGCTTGGGTTTAATTAAAATTAAGGAGAGATTTCCCAATTCTAAAAATAATCATACATTGAAATGTATTATAAATTTAAGGATTGACCAAGTGCCTTTTAGAGAAATTTGGATCTGCTTCATCTCTATCCTTTGAATTATGAACTTCAAAATGTCTAGGTATATCCAAAGAATATATAAGGAAGAGGTGTGTGTGTGTGTGTGTGTGTGTACACAAGAAGACTTATTAGGTAGAACAGTTTCTGAGAATGCTCTCTGAATCAGTGACAGTTTAAGTGAAAAAGAAAGAAAAGAGCCAGCCATCTGTAAAAGAGGAGGATGTTCTGGAGAGAGAGAGACAGAGACAGAGAGACACAGACACAGACAGAGAGAGATTCCTCTGTTTATTTGGGGACTGCACCCCAATAAGGCCATTGTAAGGCCAAATATTTCCTAAATCAATCATGTACCCAGTACTCCTAACCTACTGAACCTCATAGCTTAGCAACATAGTACAATGAATATCAGTTGCGCACTCTCCTGATTATATAGCTGAGAGAGGCCTGAGCCATGCTGCCACTGCTCGGAAAGGAGAGAGGATTTCACCACAAGTCACTTAGCTAGGAATTGATCAAAGCATGGATTACACCATTCTTTGACATTAGTAAATCGTAACTCAAACTGTTAAAAATATGGACTATCTGCACATGTCTGAATGTATGTGTCACATACTTTCAAGGCTCTTCCACTGGACACTTTTGAAGTGTTAATGTTAAAAGATAGGGAAGACTGAATAATTATCACAGATTTTTGAAAACTAAGAAGATATAAAATTGAATGCAATGAAGAGTAATGGATAAGGCCTGGAGATAACAACTAAAGAACACTAAGTGAAAAGAAGTCAAATTTCAAAGTGCTACTCAGGAATAAGATCGCTTAAGTTTGAAGACAGGGTGGGCAGCATAGTGAGGCAAGGTCTTTAAAAAACAAGACTGATATTCCCAATCAATATTGTAATAATGGGCTAATCAATACGCTCCACAGGGAAAATTGGCTATGTATTTTGTAAAAAAATCTCTACCTCATATAAGATGTCAAGTAATCTCTAGTGGCTTTAAAATGTAAATATTGGACAATGTACTTATAATCTTTAAATGGATACACTTTGTTAAAAATTAATAAGCATATCAGAATAAAATTAAAGCTTTAGGTTCATTGGAAGAAAACAAAAAAAAACAAATGCAATTATAAAGCAAAAATTGAAAAATTTCATCAAATAGTGAATTTCTAGTTGGCTGATATCCCTTATGTACATTCATTTATTTCATAGGCAGCATTTGCTTATTCAATAAATAAGTACTGAGAAGTTAATGCATGAAATATTAATAAAGACTGGTTATACATCTGTGAGAAG
The DNA here is from genome assembly GCA_004027455.1 of Hydrochoerus hydrochaeris. Classification (NCBI taxonomy): domain Eukaryota; kingdom Metazoa; phylum Chordata; class Mammalia; order Rodentia; family Hydrochaeridae; genus Hydrochoerus; species Hydrochoerus hydrochaeris. The sequence continues at coordinate 22,255 of PVLA01004002.1, read as the reverse complement.
GATGTAATGCTTTCATGAAATGTAAATTTTAATAGAATAAACAATATTTTAAAAGTCAGAAAATATATAGAATGATGAGAGGATGACTTATTAAAGAATTAAAATATACAGAAGGCCATATTGTATAGGAAGTTCTGAGAAACTTCTTCAAATAAATTACAGTCTAGCTGAGAACAGGAAAATAAAACAAACTAACCATCTGAAATAAGGAAGGAAGAATATTCAAGCCAGCTGGAACAGCATATGCAAATTCCCTGAAGTAATGAGCTTTGCTTTTCTCTTCTGTTATTTTAGGAATTCAGAAAATTCCAGAGTGATTGTAATGAATAATAAAAATCAATTAAATTAAACTCAAAAGTATTGAGAATTAGGCAAAAATCAGATTACAAATCCAGTTATTATGCAGAACATAATCAGACAGTTGAAATTTTACTCCAAATGCCTTGTGAGAAGCATTTCAATATTTTACAATTCGTCTTCAAATTTGCTCCTGTGAGAAAATTTCACTGGTAGTGAGAAAGACGAGAGCAGGAAAATCAGAGACTGCATCAAATGTCTGACTATACACTAGGGGAATAAATGTCAAACTCAAGAGATGTGAAAATATTTGTCAAGAATTTTTCACAAGTATGGTGAATCCCATTTCTCACAGAATTGTATGCCTAACGAAAAGCAAAAACAGTGTTTTATCAATAAGTAATGTCTAGAAATCTGATGCTGCCATGGTGTACAATTAAAGTAGGTTTTTACATAGTTATTAGGATGGTTTATCCTCCTCTGTACAGATACACTTCCTCTGTACATTCACACCTCCTCACTCCCTTGAAGGTAGGTATGGCCTTGTGCCTTCCATTAGCCAATGAAAGAAGAGTTGCTATTTCAGGAGAAAGCACTGAAGCTTGTGCATTGTTTCTTTTTTCTCTGTGCAAATGACACAACTTGCTCCTGGGTAAGAACAATGGTGGAACAGAGCCCAAGCAATCAGAAGAAAAGTGTAATTGAGCAAGAAATAAAATTCTTTTGTTCAAAGCACTGGAATTTGAAAATGGTTTATTGTACGTTATTGAAACATAACGGTATTCCAGATGATAAAGTTTTTCTTAATAAGTTTAAAACATATTTACATATTATGATCTTGTTTTACTAAAAATAGAGAAATATATGTTAATGTGAGGCATGAAAAATTTCTGAGGATAGATGAGGAAATGTTAACAGTTGGCAACCTGTAGGAAAGGAGAAATTATGAAAGGAATGTACAAAGCATTCATTTCTTCCCACATATTTTATTTTCATTTTTTAAAACAAGAAGCAGATACCATTTCTCAACTTTAAAATGATGAAGAAAAAGTTATCCTGGCCAGCCCAATAACATATCATATCATAATTCCATACTTATTTAAAAGTATTGAAAACACATGAGAAAAATACGGTCAATGAAAAGAACTAGGAAAGTCAGCCTTTGAACAAGAAAGGAGATTATCATTCAAATTCAGTGCGGCAAGAAATATCTATTGAGTAAAGTGGATTGATACATTGGTTTAGCATGAAAACAATGTAATGAAATCTATACTTCTTTATAGTAAAATAAATTTCAAATCGAAGCCTGTTGTAAAGTTAATAAAATAAATCATATATACAAATGATACATATCTTTAAAGTGGGTTGGGAGTTCTTCTCATATGATGCCAAGGCTAGAATGAATTAGCTACAAAGTGATAGATTTGACTATGCAATGCATACACTTATACATGTACACATTCATAAATCACAAAAAGAGAAATGTTTTCATGTATGTAAAAATGCTCAGTCAAAATATATAAGCCTACACTCCAAATATAGCAGTTACATTTATACTATAATTTACCAGTCTGTAATAAATTTTTTCTAGTTGGATATCAGTGTGAGATATCAATGTTTCCACCCTTGGAAAGCTAAGAAAATGCAGTGAATAAACAACACAAAATATTTTAACAACACGTAATATTCTACAAATATCAGAAGCAATCATCTATAATACTGCACATAATATGGATTAATCTTCTAAAAATAATATTGATAAATAAAAAAATTATACAAGAAAATGAATTATTTAGCATTGAATTTGTGTAAACTAATTGCATGTGTGTGCAAAAAAACAAAGCACCTATGAGAACACACTAACAAAAATTTACATTCAGCTCTAGAGAATGGTTCTGTGTGGGAGAAGATAAGAAATGAAACAAGGATAGAACAAATAAAAAAGAGATTTTTTGGAAAGGAATCAAGTATTGGAATTTGAGAAATGAGCAATAATAATGTGCCAGAAAGTATCGATGAGTATGATTAGATCAAATTCGATGCATCTGGTATATATCCAGTACTATATTTTTAAAAATGAAAATAAAAAAGTGAGCTGATAAATTAACCACTAGGGAATACAAATAGTAAGTACTTGAAAACTGCTCATTTGCATGAGCCATTATATAAATACATATTAGGGCAAATTTGAAATATATATATAAACCTTCAGAGGAAAGATAATATCTACTAGGCTTACCAGTCCTACTGACACCAGAAAATGATAGAAATTTTTTTGACACTGACAAGTGACAAGCAATACTTAAATGCAAGTTTTCATTGTCACATTGATAGAAAGGTTGAAAGTTAAGGGAGAAATATATAATTCCTGGGCATTTGGTCAAACAAATTCTACATCAAACAATGAAATATCACATGGTCTTTAGAGTCATTGAGGCATAGCAATATTTTGCTCTTTGCCTCTGTTTTTCCTATATCTTTCCATGTTGCTCTAAATTACTTTATGCAAAACATGTAATAAATTCAAGTAATACGAATCTTAGGATATTTCCAAAATCAAACTCTTTTGAAGAAAAGTTCTATAGCTTAAATTTTGGTCTCTGACAAATAAAATATTAGAATTATAGTATCTTTTATTTTGCTGCTTGTTCACATAAATAACCTGAAGTCTGCTTTAGTGATTTAAAACTTCATCTATTTCCAGCCCACTACTAAAATATGCTTGTGCCTACTATTAAAACGGTAAATGGACATTTGAACTATAGATAAGTGGAGAGCAATTACAATTTTTTACACTAAAAAGCTTCCAAAATATATCTGCCAACCCAGGCTAAAATGCTTCTTGTGTATGAAAAGGGAAAAAAGGTGGAGGTTTTTTTCCCATTAAGTTAATGAAATATTACATTTTTGATAAATAAAAAATTAAATAATTGCAAATTTGATAATGCAATATGAATTATTGGCTTGAGGGAGAAAATTTATGGCTATCAAGTTTTTAAACACAGATAGTACCTTTTTCCCTAATTGAACTTTCAAGCATATACAAGCCCACATTCTAATACCTTTCACTCCCTAGAATATGAAAGAAGAGAATTTTTTTATCTCAGAGCAAATGTTGAAGACGCTGCTTGCATGCCTTTGGTTGCCCTGCTCATCCTTTTATTCTTTTCACACAGATCTCTATTTCTATTAACTCTCTTTTTGAGTTGTTGGAGTTACCAACTTTTAACCAGGCATTTGTGCTCTTTCCATGAGCATCCTGGTACACAAAGATGCAGATGACTGAAGCAAAAATTTAGAAACCCGGAAGATGGACCAGGCTCCTTACAATGAGGACTCAGAGACAGGCTGGAGCAGAGTTCACCCTGATGAGAGTTTATCAGATTCTTTTTTCCCTCTGAAGCACTACAGAGTGAAGAATTTAGTCCTTTATTTATGGTCTAATGGCAGTTTAAGGTTTTACTGAGGATGTGGTCAGGCCATGGTAATCTCCAACCCACACACAAAACACAGTGCTAAACTCTTTATTATTAACTGTACATGATTTAGCAGGGTCATTTAAAAAGATGATTCATCCTTAGTAGGTGTAAACTGGTTCACTAAGCCTAAAGCTGAGAGGGAAAAGAAAGACGGAATCATTTCTTGATTCTACTTTAGGCTAATAGCCAGGTGATTCAGAGTCCCTAAGAGCCTTGGTTCAGGCCTCATTTCTCACTGTTAATAGACTTCCGGAGTTTCATGCCAAAAACTTAATTCATCTTTCTGCTCCTTAGCTATGTAAATTCCAAAATGAACCTCTACAGGCTAGGGGTTGTCTTACTTCTAAATCTATGCTCCAAAGTGCTGATAGTTTTCTTCTTGTTTAAATGTGTATATAGGGTTTTGCTCCCAATATGATTACATATTTTATCCAAACTGTGCAGTGGGCATTGCTTTCTCTTATGTCTTTCCATTTCTCTGCAAGCACAGGTCATGACAGTCTTTTTATGCTACCTGAGACTCTACAGCTCAGAGAGTAGTATTAGAATAGATGCTCCCGGTAGCATCTGGACACTATGAACATTTTTACCCTTTTCTCCTTAAACTCATCTTTCAGAAAACTGCCAATCAGAAAAGATCTGCAAATTTTACATTCTAACTTGTTATTAGCTCATATTCTATTTCCTTTAGGAGAATTTGTATTATGAAAAAGAAAAGTGTCTATGGCTTTAGCCAATGTTTGACAGGTTTAGGGTAGCAGCATCTCCTGGAATAACTTTTTAGAAATTTAAGGTCTCAGGATACTGCACTAAGAATGTTTGCTTTTAAGAATCTTCTAACACTAAAATAGGGAAATGATAACTCATTGCCTAAAACACTTGTGACTCTATTGTGCTCTGGTACAGAGTTAGGATTAAAGAAAAAGGCTATTTGTACCTTTCAAATATTTTCTACCATGTCTCCTAAGGAGATTTTGCTTGCAAAATTTTGCTTGCAAGATACATATCTTTTAAGTACTACAATTTGGTTTCATATTAAATGCCAAGAAGAATAGAATCAATAAGCAATATCCATCCATTTCAGCCTCTGAGATAAACTATACTCTTGGTCAGGATCAAATGTGAGCAGGCATACTATAAAGTAGCTGCATGAATTTAGAGGGTATTACATTCATTTCACCATCGCGGTGATTGTTTTTTTGTGAATGTATCACAGTTTATCCAGAGTCCAGCAAACTTACTGTTACTCTTTTTAACACCAACTTACTGTTACTCTTTTTAACACTTTATTGTTACTGTTTTTAACCAGAAATAATGGTTGTTTGATAAAGGAAAGCTAGAAAGTCTAATGAAATAAATTTTACTCTTTGTATTACAACTGCTACCACTTTTGTAACTATTCTTTCATTCTTTCATTTGTCCATCATTTCAGCAAATATGCCAGAGACTGCTCTAAGGTCTGTGAACAGGTTATATAAATCTCCCACACGCATGGCAGCATCATAGGGCATGCAGGAAAGCAGATAACAATGAAACATAATTTCTATGAAAACATCAGTCTTCTCTCATGAACTAAGACATCCTGGAAAATAAATGAAAAAAAAAAGACTTTTCAAAAAGGCAGTTGAAATGATACTGAATTATGAAAAGGATCATATCCTGTTGCCCTCTGAAAAATCAAAATATAGACAGAGTAACGGACTATGCAAAACACCTGGCAGGGGAATACACTTGGTACATTTGAAAAATAGAAGATCAGTTTGACTGGAGTGTTATTAAAGACATGGACATTGAGACCTTGGCTGGGATAGAAAATTAGGATTAGGCCATATAGAGCTGTACCATTCAATCTGAGAACCACTAACCATGTGCAGTTACAGAAAGTGTGACATTAGACTAATTTGAACTGAGATGTACTCTAAGTCTAAGACACAAATGCATGCCACATTTTTAAGATCTAGTGTTTAAAATTTTTTTCATTAGTAATTTTCATATAGAGTGCATATCCAAATAATAGTTTTGATACTTTGTACTAAATTAAAATGTTTTGCTGTTAAATCACTTGTTAATTAGAAACTTATTAACTAGAAATTTTTAAAATTACATATACATCCCAAATTTTTTTTTCTGAGGGGGGGACAGTACCAGTTGAAAGCTAAGTTTAAGTGGAATTAGAAATATTTAAATAATCCTGAGGTGCTGCGATCTAACCTTGAATAAGATCATATTGTTGCTTTATAGAGAAAGGATAAAAATAAAAATGTATCAAGAATGTGATTAGCAATGATAGTTTAAACCAGAATAGTAAAATAAAGATAGTGAGAGAGTAATTTCATAATTTATTTTAAAGAGTGCACTATGGTGTGAGGGTGAAATTGGTATCATCAGTAAATGGGTGATTGTGGGACTATTTAATGAGCTGATGAAGACTGAGGTAGCATTAGCTTTGAGGAGGAAGAGAAATCCAAGATCAGCTTTAGAAATACCTTGAGATGCCTATTAGATACCTAAGATCACTATTCAATAAAGAAGTTGTATAGAGAAAGAAGAACTGAGTGAGAAGGGTCCAGGAAATTGTAGGAAAATTAGTACTTTATGATGTCAGAAAAAGCCAAGTATCATGTTTCAAAGAACAGAGATTGCTTCACTATGTTAAATTCGGACTAGCAGACAATAAAAATAGAGAACTGTACACTTCACTGGCCAATAGAGGGACTGTGAATAATCTTGAAGTGGGTGACTTTTTATGTTGGTAAAAGTTCAAGTCCAACTAAAGTTGTGGAAAAGGAATACAATTAGAAAGAAAAGAACTTAGTAGATCTTTTTGGAAGATTTGTTATGCAAAAAAAAAGAGTAAGGAATAAGAAGTGGGAACTGGAGAGAGCAATGATATTCATAATTCTTTTCAGTTAAGACATACCAGAGTGCTAACAAATTTTCAGGTAGATGGAAGGAAAGAATGCAGTAAAAAACATAATCATAGACCCAGAAAACAAACTAACTAGAGCAAGCAGGACTGACCTGTGACAAAACCCAAACTTTTCTCCTCCGATATTTGAAGATAAATTAGAGAATATTAGGACAGATAGAGGTAGGTCTTTCCTGGATGTGTGTGTGTGTGTGTGTGTGTGTGTGTGTGTGTGTGGTTTGTATCTGTGTACAGACCTCAGATAATACCAAATTTGTAATACCTGGGAACACAATTTAAAAATCATTGTGTTCTACTTTTAAATGTCTTTGAAGAAATTTCTGGTATCCCTTTTAGTAAAAGACCTATCATTTTGCTCTGGAAGAATTTATGATCTCATATTTAAAACCCTCCCCCAAATATGCCTTGATTAAATCTTTTTTAATTCATCATAATGGTTTCTCGCTGATGAACTGCAATTTGAAGATTCTCACTATGTTTGTGAATTTCCTGTATTATTTCTACATTCCTTCAAATCCCAGTTATTTGTAGGTTACCTGGATTATTTATAAATTGATCGCACCTTTCTTTCTTGTTATGCATTTACTTGCAAATGTGTTCTAGTTTTCCAAGAGATGTTCTTGATTTTGTAACTCAAAACTAGTTGCTTAAAAAAACACTAACTTCATAGAGCTCTTACTTTGATCTCTATTTCTTCTTCATAGCATTCTGCTAACATCTTCTGTAACTTCTCTGAGTATATTAATTACAGTTTCTTCAAAGTTTTCTTTACTTTCAACATTGTCTCTTTCTTCCCAGTTCCTTTGTCTTACAGAGTTTGGGCTTCTTTCATATTAGAATATTTTTCTCAAAAGTTTTAAATGCTTCAGTATCTATTGCTATTTAAACTTTTCTTCTGAACTCTATGTAAATGGTTGGGTATTCCAACTGGTGGATGTCATTGCCAGATCCAAATATTGTCCCTCAAGTGACTAAATTTCTACAGGGAGAGACCCATCAAATTCTTGACTGACTGCTGGTGAAGTGGGTTACATCCCGAGGCTGCGAACTGCTTTTATCTAACCTTCCAAATCAGCCCACGTTTATACCCCATCTCCAGCACATTCCCTCCCGTGGATATGATGTTTCTACTTCCTATATCTTCTCAGCATTCTAAAGGGAAAATCGACTATCTTCCCATTCACTACTTGTTTTGTAGGTTTGTTTGGTCTTTCTCTTCACTGTTAAGTAATTATTCCTATTTAACTGCATTTTCATATATTGTGGATGAGAATTATAGACATGCTATAACTTTATAACGGATAAAATCAGAGGCTTGCTTTCTGGCAAAGGCAAAAACATTACCATCTTACACTAGAAAATTTCCCTTTCTGAAACTCCAAATTAGTAAAGATTCTTACGATGATCTACAGTGTCACACAAATTCTTGGTATTAGCTTTTATTTTAAATACTAATCAAGGACATAGAGAATTAACAACATCTAATTGAATGTGCACACTTAAAATCTGGAGGAGCTTTTGTCTCCTGGGGTGAGGGCAGGCAAAGCTTCAGAGCCAGAGTGAACAAAAGTTAAAATCTGCTTTCTTAGTAAAAGAGAGGCGATTTCACAAGGGAACTTACACCTTACCTCTATCTTTAAGCTAAAAAAAAAAATCCAGTTTTTAAAGAGGCACTTAACCAGGGAATTACATATCATAAAACAATGACAGCAGAAAAGAGACCAGCATGGTCAGAGAATAGTCAAGGTTTGGGACAAAAAAAAGATATACTGTAGGAGAAAGGATTAAGAGACAAGTAAAAAGCATACATAAATCCAAAACAGTGTTATTTTTATTGATATTGATTCCATTTTCTTCCTGAAGTTTTGCATCTTCTCAATGAATAATATATATGCCTAATGGTCTGGTTTACAAGGAGCTCACAAATCTATTTCAAAGAACCCTTGAAGTGAGTCAATTTCAAATTCACAAGAATTATTTTTTGACAAACAAATAAAACTTTCATCTGACTATGTTTTAGAGTTGAGAATTAGGCTACAGCCAATGGACTGATGCCCTGGTCCCAGTGGACCACACGTCAGGAATGGTGGGAAATGCCATCTTTACAGCTGTGGCCCAGCATGGTTAGCTCCCCTGTTTTGCGGGTTTCAAGATTTCCTCACTGAGCCATGGAGCCACAAGCCAGCTCAATTTGCATGGGTAGGAAGATCTGTACCCTAAGAACAATCCTCCACATGTGACAGATAAGATCCATGATGGTTCCAGGTAGCCTGCTTCTCAGAAGACAGTGCTAAGGAATGTTTTGTGTATGTCCTCAGAGGATCCGTGATGGGATTAGGCTTTACTTGCTTATACAGGCAACTAGCATCCAACGTATTACTAATTCCTCTTTTTTCTTTTTGATACTCCCCATCTTTTATCTCTACTTCCTGAAGCTTTCTCCTAAATAAAAGATTATGTTCATTTGTTTTCTTCAGATTCTGGCTTTGGGCAAGTCAAAATAAGATACACACTAAGGAAATGCTGTGCCCCTACCATTTACCTGTTGTTATCAACTCAATTTATAGTCATCCAGCCTTTTCCATTCCTTTATATTAGAGAGAATATTATCACTCTTTATGACCAATATTTGTAACTCCTTGGCATCAGTCATATATATTTTGGAAGAAAGATTTCTCAGCCAGGCATAAAAGAAGAACACTGAACAGAGAATCAGAAAATTGATGTCTCAGTCCCAGATTTTTTACTACATGGCAGTGACACCAAGTGAAAGTCATTTGTGTCCCAAAACTCTCAGTTTTCTTACTCATTAAAATGAAGAAATTGGAAGGTGAAGGTTATTTGATTGTAAGTAATTGATTGTATAATTTTATGAAATTATCAAAAGATATCCTTTTTCAAAAAAGTCATCAAATGAACATGCTTCCAGGTGATCTGTTTGGACCTCGGTTAGAGTCCTTACCTACACGTAGACTAACTTCCCGAAGTCTGTGCCCTGTCCAAACCTGCTCCTTGTTTAGATAGTTCTAAGGCTTCAATAATCCACCTAAAACCCACTTATAGAAGGAAACTCCAGTACCCCTGAAACCTAGTAACATCGTGCTTTAAAAAATACATCTCACTAAATTTAGGTAAATAGAAAGTCCTTTCTGATTCTTAAGATGTAACAAGGTAAATCATGCTAATAGAAAATTAACAGACAAAGACAAGCCCAAATCCCGGGGTAACCCTGAGTTTTTCCCCTTTTGTTCGACAATACTTAAGTAACACTCATGAAGATGAGTGACCTTCTCCTGTATTCACCTGACTTTGAATTGTTTCCTGATAGTGATAAAGTTCCAGTATTCAAAACAGAAAGGGTACCCTGTGGTGAGAGCAGAGCTATATGTCAGGAATGGCTTCTCTGTGTTTTTCAAATCTTCCCTTGTCCCAAAGAGCTGGTTGCCAATTCAACAAGACTGGGAACAGAATCTTACAAAAAGGTATTAAAAGGAGAAAGTAAAATAGGTCCTTTGTTCCAACTGTAGAAATTGCTGAAAGGAAATTCCTCTTTAAGGCAGGTGATTAAACAAGCTTTATTAGAGGTCATTATAAGAGTTACTAAAGCTGCTTTGTTATAATAAAATGGTTCATTCTCCCATTTTTCTTATAGTTTCCCTTTCAAACTGTGTTAGCTAGATTTACCAATGATCTGATAGCTTCAAGCTGGCTGACAGAGTTCTATAAGGACACTTCCACAATTTATTTTTTGTTTGTTTGCTTGTTTGTTTGTTTGTTTTTAATTACAAAGCTCAAATGCATCCACCATGTTCTCCTGAGACAGAGAATGATTTGTGTTGGGAGGTAGAGGTGGCCATGTGGCTCAAAATGTGTAACGACAAGCACGAAATTTTCCCAGAGCCTTCTTCAACTTAAAGACTCACATGAATTTTCTCTCAGTAATAGACTTTAAGTTCCACTAATTTTGGCACAATGAATGAAATTATGTACTACTTACTTCACTCAATCAGTGCTTAAGGAACAATGATGTAATCTGAATTTCATGTTTTATTATTCTACATTTCATCTATTTGCAGGATGTAATAGAAAAATTTCATACCATTCTCATGACATCTCTATACTATAAACTCAGCCTGACAGGTAAACTTCCCCTATTAATGACGAAGCATATTTTATGTATCTCAGCTCCTATAACTCATCTAACTAAGAAATTCAAATGTGAACTGCATTGTCCTTGCCAGAGAAATGCAGGGATGGAAACCATCAAGTGAAATTGAAAAAAAAAAAAAAAAAAGGAGGATCATATGTTACTTGGATCTTCAGTCCTTGTGACTAATGATATTCAGCACTGTGACCTGCACATTTAGACACACGCAGTTGTGCTTTACTCCTGGCATAAACATACCGCACATACCAACGGTATGTACGATAGGGTTCACTGTGAGCTCAGAGCACAGCAGGAACATATGCTGCACTCCACCTGTTACCGTTACTTCACTGCACCTCAAAGAATCATGCTTTAACTTTCTTTTCTTGTCCTTTCAAATTTTCATAATGTTATTTTGTCCCACATTTTCCTATACAGCAGTCACCATTCTTTGGAGTAGAGCTTCTCCTTCTCCTTCCTTGTAAGTTATTCTCTTTGAATTCTGTGTTCCAGAAATCCTAACCTTCATTTTTTCCTTAATTAATTCTTACTCTGCTATCCACAGATCCAGTAAGTTTGATGGTAAAAATCAGCCACTTGCTTTGGATATCACAGAATAAGAATTCTACAAAAATGTCTACTGGGATTTCTGTTAAAGCACAGGGACACTTTCAGGGATGTTTTATTGGTCCATTAATGAATGACTCTAGTAGTAAGGATATCTGGCTAGAAGCCCTGCTTCTTACAGGCACAAAAATGTGGGTTAATGGAGCAGTTAAGCATACTCTCATATCTCAAGTCTGTGATAACATTGGAAAAAGTTAAGTGAACTACTAAAAAGGAGATAACAGTACAGAGAATGATAGAACAGAAACACTTTCAAAAATTGAGGAGAAAAAATATGGCATTATTTTGAACAGCCATCAATATACAGGGCACCAGAAGTGGTATCTTTATATCTTTGCTTGTCAAAATACTGAGGTGAAGGGAATGCAAAGTGAAGAAACTGACCCTACAAAAAGCAGACCAAAAGACAGCATAAGGTACATGGAAAAAGTGATCAAAAACTTTTAAGTGATTCAAGCATCACCTAATTAGGAAACACTGATGTGATAAGAATATTTTGAAGACATGAAAGACTTGAAGAGTCTTAAAATGAGGTTAGTGGGATAGAGATATAGCTCAATGGCATAAGCACCTACCTGGCAATTACAAGGTTCTGAGTTTGAGTCCCAATACACCCACCAAAATTAAGTTACTTCTGAGAACACCATTGGTACAGAGTTGGTCCTGGCCATCTTTGAATTCTACAATACTGTATAAGTATGCCATAGTATCCATGCAGTAATATATAATACTGGTACACCAATAATCAATAAAAATGGTAATAAAAGTGATAGAAAGTTTGGTGGCTGCTTAACAAAGCAAATTGAAGGTTATATTTGTGGAAGAATTGACTACCTTAATGTTACGATCACTCCTAGATCACTCATCTCCTGTCTTGCTTCTTTATAAACCATGATGAGTCTTCCCTCCTACCAACTGTCCTCATTGCTTGGATTTTATACTTCCACCATCCAGGACCAGAATGTCCATTGCTATGATCTAAACTCATGCCCATACCTTGGAATATGAGGCTTGCTAAAGTAATTGCCCCTAAATCATATGGTATTAAAAGCTCAGGTGGGAACTCGGAACAATCTGTAAAAAATTCACTTGATTTTTTTCCAGATTATCCAAATATCACCAACCTCCCCAATGCTCTCCGTGCTTTATTGTTCTGTACATTTGCTATTTAAACCCTACCCTCACTCCATCAGTGAGTACTAGTCTCCTGCTTTTTCTGAGTTCAGCTCAGCTACTATGCATGATCTCTCACCACACATTCACCCCAGTCACTACAGAGTGCACACTAAGCACATAAACCTTGTCGTATCATTAGTTCCGCAAGAGTTTTAGAGTTAAAAAGAAATGTAAATTTTACTTCAAAAATGCTGGGAAAAATGAGAATATTGTGTATGCATTTCCTGCAGAAAACATGAACCAGAGAATACAATTAGAAAGAACTACTATTTTTAACTTTCAACTTTCCCAAATTTCCACTTATTGTTGTATCAACTGTCCGCAAACCTCATTTGTCTGGTTCCCTAAAATAAAGTTCAGCCTGTAACTTCCCTTTCTTGATGTGAGTATATTAGGGCTGTCTTTCTTAGACAAACACCATACCTTTGAGATTATCTTAAATCCATTTTCCTCGCGGAGACTAATTTGCAGCGAAGGTTCCCTGAGTCCAGCCAGGGAGCAGACACAGTGCCCCTCGGAGAGTGGATGAGATGCTGTGTGCCCTGCTTTCTGTGAATTCTTCTTAGCCATATTCTTCTACATTCATGCAAACCTTTCCCTCTTAAAGTTATAGAAGGCAGTCAACATCTACTCCTTTCAACTAATCACATCATCTATTCCTCTGACCACAAATATTTCTCTCTGAAATATATTCCATCAGGATTCCTCTTCTGGAGCCCAGAATATTCTGAATATAGGCATATACCAGAGAAATCATCATATAGTGCATGCATAATTCTCCAAATGATACATAACCTCTCTACATATACATAATATATATATTATATGTATATATTACACACATGAATATATATTTAAGTATATATTTATATATGCTCATCAATTAAAGTAATAAGTAAAATGGATAAAAAAATTGAACAGTACTTCACCAAAGACAAGTACATGAAGAGATGGTCAACATCAAAAGTCGTTATAGAAATGCAAATCAAGCCATCCAATTTTATTATATACCTATTAGAATGTCTAAAACTAAAATGACTGATTTTTTTATTTGTACATATTTGCAGTATGTAATGTGTGTGTGTGTGTGTGCTCGACACCTGTACACAACACACTTTAATTCCTTTTTTCATCTTTTTTCTTCCCTTCCCCACATTTCCCCGTCTCTTTAATCCCCTTCCCATTTGATGAAGATCTATCTCCCTACTTCCTCTTAACTATCTTTCATTTTACTCTTTACTTATAATTCAGGCTTCTCATATAAGAGAAACTGTCCAATATTTAAGTTTGTGTGTCTTATTTATTTCACATAGTATTATGTTTTTACTTAACATTATGGCATCCACTTTCCTACAAATGACTCAAGTTTATCTTTCTTTATGGCAGATCAGTAGTCCACTGTGTGTAAATACCATACTTTCTTTATCTGTTTATCTACTGATGGACAGACAAATAAGCATGGAAACAAACTGCATGTTTGTTTAGTGTTTAAAAATAACTACAGATAAATGCTACAATATAGATAAATTTTAAAATACCATGCCAAATGATGGTTGTTAGATTAAACAGAAATCACATACTGTACAATTCCATTCATTTTTTTTTAGAAAATGCAAATTAAACTATAGTGATAGATCAGGGGTTGTTGCATGGGGGTGGCAGAAGACAACAGCAGGAGGGAGGCCTTACAAAAAACCAGGAGAGAAATGTTGAGGAGACTCATATATTTTTCATCTTGATTGTGGTTATGGTGTTATGAATCATTAGAAATTATCCAATTATGAACTTTAAATATGTACATTTTATTGTATGTCAATGATGCCTCAATAAATCTATTAAAATATTTGTTCACTTACTATTTTGCTTAAATCTTAACCCATTACAAACTGATTTCTAATTCGTGACATTTAATGAAAGAGCTTTAATAAGATCTTCATTAATGTCTTGATTACTTTTCTCTTGTTTGCCAGGACAAAATACCTGAAATCCAAAATGAAGGGAGGAAACATTTATTTAGCTTACAGTTTTGGGAGGTTTCAGTTCATACTCAGCAGGTTCCAAGGCAGGATGACATGGCTCCAGGGCAGCTGTTCAAGGCATCAGCAGGTATCAAAGGCAACAAGAGCAAAAAAGGGAAAACCACATCTCCTTTCCTCTCTTAAATCGAATGCCAGCTACCTATCCCTGAGTGGGTGCACCACTCACAATGTCAATACCAGTGCTAGACAGCAGACCCATCACAAAGGCTAGACTCCACTGCCTTCCAAAGGCCCTCCTCCCATGACCTCATGGGGCTTTGGGGAGACATCAAAACACAAACCATAACAATTAATATTTGAATTGCCAAATGAAAAAAGGAAAAAGTCTTTAATTTCTACTTTACCAGAACTCTCAAGTGTACTGGATACTGGTGACAACTCCCCTCTTTGGATTTCATTGCTAGTTTTCTGTGACTCTATAGTCTTTAAATTGTCAGTAAAACACTGAAAACTTCTTTCTTCTGTGTGGACTGTCCTCTCTGCTGATTTCTAAACCATGGTTATTCCCTAGGGTTCCAAAAGAGCCTCCCAATGATTGAAACAACCTTCCTGAATATTCCTCTTGACCCTTATTGACTCTACTATCCTCACTCAATAGTGGCAGAGGTCCTCATCTAAAAAAGTGGCATGAGACCCACTTTAACCTCTGCATTCTGTTTCTTAATACTTGATGAATGTTTCCAATTTCATTGCCTAAAGAAAATGTGCTCCTTTGAACACTACAGTTTAAAAACTGAATTCACCACTTTTACTCTTTATTAACACAAATACCAACCAAAAGGATGGCCTTAGTTAAATCAATACTTTGACACAGTTACATGTCAAATGTTTGTTATACATACGCAAGTCATTAAATGTTATACACCAACATCAACAGAGCCAAAAACAAAAACCACATGGTCATTTCAATAGATGCAGAAAAAGCTTTCAATAAAGTCCAACACATGTTCATGATAAAAACCCTTCAGAATCTCAGAATACACGGTGTTTACCTCAATCTTATAAAGACCATCTATGACAAACCAACAGCCAGCATTATACTAAATGGACAAAAACTGAAAGCTTTTACTTTAAAATCAGGAGCAAGACAAAGATGTCCACTATCACCTCTCCTATTCAATATAGTTCTGGAGACATTAGCCAGGGCAATCAGACAAGAGAGAGAAATAAAAAGAATAAAGACAGGAAAGGAAGAAGTTAAATTATCACTATTTGCAGATGACGTGATACTCTATATAGAAGACCCAAAAAACTCCATTAAAAGACTACTAGAAATAATAAACAAATTCAGCAGTATAGCTGGATACAAAGTCAATGCTCAAAAATCAGTAGCATTCCTGTACACAAACAAAAAACTCACCAAGAGAGAAAATATGGAAATATCGCCCTTCACAATAACATCTTAAAAAATGAAATACTTAGGAATCAACCTAACTAAGAATGTAAAAGACTTATATGCTGAAAAATATGCTATGTTAAAAAAGGAGATTGAAGAGGATATTTAAAAATGGAAGGATATTCCTTGCTCTTGGCTAGGAAAAACCAACATTGTGAAAATGGCCATACTCCCAAAACTGTTACACAGATTTAACGCAATCTCAATCAAAATACCATTGACATACCTCATAGACCTAGAAAAAAAAACTTCTAAAATTCATTTGGAAACAGAAGAAACCTAGAATAGCAAAGGCAATTCTGGGCAGCAAAGGCAAAGCAGGAGGCATCTCAACTCCTGACTTGAAACTATACTACAAAGCCACAGTGATAAAAGCAGCCTGGTTCTGGCAAAGTAATATACCTGAGGATCAATGGAACAGAATAGAAGATGCAAGCACAACTACAAAGACACTCAGCCACCTGATATTTGACAAAGGGACCAAATATGTTCACTAGAAGAAGGATAGCCTCTTTAATAAATAGTGTTGGAAAAATTGGATCTCCACATGCCAAAGACTGAAACTAGATTCATGCCTGTCACCATGCACAAAACTAAAGTCTAAATGGATCGAAGACCTCAATATTAAAACAAAAACACTAAATCTACTGGAAGACAAGGTAGGTAGAAGTCTTGGAGACATAGGGGTAGGCAGAGAATTGATGAACAAAACTCAAACTGCACGGGAAACACTTCGAAGAACCAACAACTGATCTCATGTTATTGAACAGTTCTGCACTTCAAAAGAAATCACCAACAGAGTGAAAAGAAAACCCACAGAATGGGAAATAATTTTAGCCAACAACCCCTCAGACAAAAGACTTATATCCAGAATATATAAAGAATTGAAAAACATCAAGTTCAAAAACCCTCTCCAAAAATGGGCATCTAGAAGAATACACAGTTCTCAGATGAATACAAATGGCAAATAAATTCATGAAGAAATTTCACCATCATTGGTCATTCAAGAAATGCAAATTAAAACAACATTGAGATTTCATCTCACTCTGGAAAGAATAGCTGCCATCAAGAAATCAACTGATAACAAATGTTGGCGAGGCTGCAGGGAAAAAGGAACACTGCTCCACTGTTGGGAGTGCAGACTGGTGTAGCCACTATGGAAATCAGTATGGAGATTCCTCAGAATACTAAGATTGGAAGTTCCATTCAATCCAGCTATTTCCCTCCTGGGTATTTTGCTAGATAAACTGAAAAGGTCATATCACAGTGATATATGTGCACCTATGTTCATAGCAGCACAATTTGTAATAGCTAAATCTTGGAAACCACCAAAATGCCCATCAACTGCAGAGTGGATGAAAAAGGTGTGGTATTTTTGTACAATGAAATATTACCAGCTATAAAAAGGATGATCCTGAGATGTTCATAGGCAAATGGAGACAACTTGAGACTATTCTCATTAGCTAAATAAATAAGAATCATATTTATAAATATCACATTATGTCTCTAGTGTAAAAAGTAATAAGAACTGTAGGAGTAATAAAACTCAAAATGTGTAATTGCTATTGTAAAAAAGAGAGGAAAAGAAAGTGTTCTAAAGGATATAACTGCATGTAAGTTTAAGTCTATAGGATCTATAACCATATTACTAAGTTTTTGTTAGATAGTTGAACAGAACTGTTTGCAGTCTCACTGTTTAAATGTCCATGTTCTATGCTTTACTTTTGTAAGTTGAACAACTACTTCTAAGAGGACAATATGTAATTTTTCAACTAGTGATTTCTTAGTTTATCTTTTTTGAAATTATGTATTTTTTCTACACTTTTTCTGTTTTTTTTTTCTTTAAATAAAATTTTTTTAAATGTTTGTTATAAGGAAAATGAAGGCAAAGTTTTAAAAAAGAAACTGGAAGCTTTCTCGCTGAACCAAGCTTGCTCATTCTTGCCATTAATTCCCATCCAGAATAATGACAGAATTTATATTCTTTTTTATAGACTCAAGTCTAGAAGATATTGTCCTGGATATGGTTCCCCACTAATCTCCTACCTTTCAATATTCTTGCTTTTCTTCTCATCCTACTCTTGATGTTGAACCAATGTATCACCTGTAAAATTACACAAAATCAGAGATTTCCTGCTATCAGCGCTGGTGTTTCAAACTTTTCTCCTAGGATACAAGAACATTGTATTATTCTCAAACTGTTGTCTGACTTTGACTTTATGAATGATAGCACAAAGTGGTCCGGCTGTGGCATGCTTGTCCTAGAAAGTCACCCTGGAGCTATGCCCGGCTGTCAGTGTCTCATCATTTCTTGTTTTTACTACTACAATAGTCTCCTAGGCAACCCCTCTGTGGTCAAGAAATTCCTTTTCACTTCTCTTCACAAGGATTACCCATTTTACCTTCGAACTCAAAAAATTTCTGTGGTGCTCCATTAACAAAAAAATGAAGTACGACTGTTTTATCATTGCAATCAAAGCTCAAGACGTTCATAAATTTGGCTTCACCTTATTCAAAAATGTCTGTAGTGACTTTCTGCTGCAAACACCTTGTCTTGGCAATATAAGCCAAATACCTGTTCTGTACGCACACCTTGCCACACATTGCTAACAAGTTCTTATTTCCATGGTTCTGCCTGCTGGTCATGCTCTTTTTCCTCCTTTTCTGGATCACTGCTACATGTCTGTTCAGATTTACCATAAGAATCATCTACTCCTTGGAACCTTACTTTCTGGTTCACCATGTCAACTGGATCACACTCACACATGTCAATTCCATAGACATTTTTGGTCTCCTGAAACCTCCTAACTTCATTTAAATCACTCTGCTAATTATTTACTATATTATAATCAGTTTTTACCCAAGGGATTTAAACTTCTTTTGATTCCTAATATCTGTCTGAGGTACTGTGAAAACAACTTTGCAATCAATTATTCCTCAAAAACAATCCTTTCCAATCAAGTATCCTTATTTATAAGGACTAATTTATGAGAGACTTAAAGACTTAATTAAATAAAAGCTAACTGAAATATATAGAACTTTAAATTATTTATATGCCCACAGAGTCTAAACTCTGAATTATTACTCTCCAGTCAGTGTAGGGTTTACCCCAACACAAATTGTGTTCATTTCAGTAAGTAGGCATATCACAGCTGATATTCAACAAACTTATGTCAAGTGAATGAATAATTATAATATTTATTTCAATTTATTTACACTTATCATTTACTGAACACTGGAGTAAAATTGGAAAAAAAATAACTGTTTAGTAGACACAATTCAGAAAATTCATCTGCACCATTTTGTTCAAAGTTTCATGTCAAGAAATTAATATGTCTGGTTAATTTTGTTCTCCAATGACTCCATTCATCTGTCATCCTTAAAAGCAAAAAAAAAAAAATACTGAATAATATGAATAAATCCCAAATCACACTTCTAATAATAGGATCAGACTGATCATGGAACGAGTTTGTGGATTAGAAAGCAGATGGCTGGCTATAGAGTTTTTGAATGGGTATAGAAAAAAATTCTGAGACATAAACACTTTGTTGAAATATTGGTAAAAATGCATTGCCTAAATCTGGTTAAGAAGAGCTTTAAGGTATAAGAAATTTGAATTTAAAGAAAAAATTTAAGTCAGTAGGAGAAAGATGTGGGGTGATATCTGATGCCAATAGCACAAAGGATTCCTGAAGCAGTGTACCTTCACTAAGCTCAGAGAGTTCAGAGATAAGGAACTGATTTCATGGGTTTATGTGCTTTGTTTTTTCTTTGGTCTCAAAGAAGTATAATTTTGGTGTGCATTAACAGAAGTCAAAATATACATAGGCATATAAACTTACTGAAAGGTGCATTTGTTAAAAAGGACCCTTGCTTTGCAGAAAGTAAAAATACAGAACTAAAAATTATCAGTGGAAGCTCCATATCTCCGAGAACATCAAAATCTGAATGTACATTTTTTCAAGAGAAAGAGTAGAATGTACACATGGTATACAACCTAGACAAGGGAGCCTGCAGAGACAGAGACTTAATGCAGACATCAAAAAAAAAAAAAAAGGAGTCAGCTAGGTGTTTAGGACAGGGAGGCATCTTCTAGGAGAGAGTAAAGTAGTGAGAATCCTTGAAGAAAGAAAGGGCTTATAGAGCAGAGTGAGGGTAGAGGAAGCTGACATGAGCCTTGAAATGGCATGAATTTGAACAAATCAGCAGTGGCTGAAATGTGGAAAACCTTGGAGTGCATATTGTTTTGAAAGGAATCTTTGGCAGAGAGTTAAAAAAAAAAAAGGAGATTTGCAAAAGCAGAAGCCTTCCAAATATTATTCTGCTTTCTCTGGGGAGGACTGATAGTTGAGAGTAGCTAGGTGGGTCTTCAGAACAGAAGTGTCAGTAGTTTAGAACAAGGAGGTAAAGTCAGAGAGTAAAAGATGCAGTCAAATGATTAATCAAATGGCCTCCTACAGTGATGCTATATCAGACAAAAATAAAATCCTTAGAGTCAGACCAACTCATCATGCACATAAAGTGATTATTAAGTGTTAGGAGACAGGACTGTTGATTTATGGATTTTGGAATTCAAGAGAGGAAAAAAGAAAGCAAACAAAAAAGAAAAAGTTTAGAAGAAGGGAAGGAAGGTAAGAGAGGAAAAGAGGAAGGTGATTCAGAATCCAAAGAAGTAAAAAGAGCAGAGATTTCCAAAATTGAAAACCAGATGGAAACTTTACAGGTAGAGACTAATACAGTAACAAATGTTTGTAAGTTTAAATGCAGTCTTAACACTATCTAGAAAGAGCTACAGGTCATTTTAGCATAATCCACGTGGTCAATATCTCTAGAAGCATTAGCCAATGTATTTAATGACATGTAATTAAGTCTTAATTGTAAGCATTAATAACTCTACAAATAATCGAGAATATTATATATATACATACATATACATATACATATATATGCCTGTTAAATTCATCATGTGATGTTTTAAAGGTATATCTAATTTCTAAATTGTGTGTTGCCTACTTTGGCAACTAGAATAACTTTTGTGTTCCTGGGCACATGCTCTGGAAGATGGCAAGTTAAATTTATACCACAGATAATACAAAGTAAATGAGACACATGTTTGTAAAAATTAAATTTATATGAGAGGAGCAACTTGATATATAATAAAGACAAAGGGTTCCATCTCTGTGGTTAGTTTTGTTATTACTTAAGAACAGCTGTTTCTATCACTAGTCTAGTTCTATTTGTAAGCTGCAGTTGCTTCTGTGTGACTTCAAAGATGATAGAAAGCTGAGTAGGAGTCCAGCTTCTGCTGTCTCATCATTTTGGTTACATTTAGTAAATCATCCAATCTTTCAGCCTGTGCTCTCCCTTACAAAACGAGTTAGTTACATCAGAAATTTAAATAATACAAATAAAAGTATGTAAAGCACAAAAGCATTTCATATAAATTGTTAGCATATAAATATTGTTGTATATAATGTCATCATGTTCCTAGAAATAATATTTCTTCTTATCCTGAGATAAGGGTCATTTTCTCACTTTAAATTTTTCTCAATCTCAGTTCTCCTGTAATCTTCTTGAGTTTTAACCCTGTCTATCTATAAGTTTGTGAAAATTTTCGAGAATACATTGAGGTAGTGAATTGAGATTTATTAAAGGTTTAGGGTGGTGGGTCACAGGAATCAGGATTGCCGTTTACTGGGCTGGAAAGATAATGTGTTCATGAGATGACAAGAAGCATCCAGAAGGTTGGAAAATACAAATTTGTTGCCATCAAATTTGCATTGTGGAAACCTTTTAATAGCTGTAATTACTCCCATACACAATGCAGAGAAACAGAAACATAGCCAGGGTCTGTGCGTTCCCAGGAGAGCACAAGAGAAGGACAGAAAAAGGATCAGAGTTCCAGATTTTCCAGATTCCAACAGTGAGCATTGTTAGGAAAATGAAGCAAAATAAACAAACAAACAGAGAGACAGGTGTATTGGTATCCACATGTTCTGGGAGACCAAGACAAAAGGATCCCAAATTTAGCCTAAACTGGGAAAGTTAGTAATTTACTAAGATCATGTCTGAAAATTTAAAAAATAATTAAAAAGGACTGGGGATGTGGTACAGTGCTGAGTTCCTTGGTTTAATCCCCAGTACCACAAATAGAAAATAGAAAAG